>JARSSU010012736.1:0-105140 GCA_029619165.1 Eurosta solidaginis | reverse complement strand
TAACTCTTATAAAATCGAGATTATAATATTATTATTTAATTATTTAATAAACTCTGAAACACAGGGTACAAAATTAAATGTTTCTTTTAAAGGAAAAATTTTTTAAATCTATTTTCAATAAATCTTGCACAATACAAATAATTTATAATTAAATTTATTTTTTTCATTCAAAATTACTAAAACAATATTTTTATAATTATTTTTAATATTAAATTAAATAAACATATTAAAAAAAAAATAATATACTAAATTTAATTTTTTTTGTTATTTTTTTTTTTAATAAATTATTAATAAATAAATATTAAATTTAATAAATTTATATGATTTGCACAAAAATTTGTTCAATTTCTATAACGAAATACTTTACTTTGATAAGCTTTAATTGTCATTCTAGATTACACCTTCCGGTACACCTACTATGTTACGATTATCTTACTTTGAATAAGAGCGACGGGCGATATTGTTCATTAAGCTGGGTCGAGTTATTAACCTATATCGCTGCCATCGATTTTTCGATAGGTTTGGGCTCGAAAAAAAAAAAAGTTCCACCAAGCATACCCAAAAAAATTAATTTTCGGAGTCTGCAAATTTGAGTTTTTTGACTTTTTATACTCAGTTGAGCAGAGCTTACAGAGTATATTAACTTTGATTGGATAACGGTTGGTTGTACAGGTATAAGGAATCGAGATAGATATAGACTCCATATATCAAAAATCACTTCAGTACTCGAGAAACAAAATTTGATGAGCCATGTCCGACGTACCGTCCGTCTGTCCGTTAAACACGATAATCGAGAGTAAATTTTGAGGTCTCTTGATGACATTGGTACTGTCGGTTTCTGGGCACTCATCTCAGATCCCTATATAAATGAACGATATCGGACTATAACCACGCCCACTTTTCGATATCGAAAATTGCGAAAAACCGAAAAAAATGCGATAATTCAGCCAAAGACGGATAAAGCGATGAAACTTGATAGTGTGGGTTGACCTTATGGACGGCAGAATAGAAAATTAGTAAAATTTTGGACAATGGGCGTGGCACCGCCCACTTTTAAAAGAAAGGTAATTTAAAAAGTTTTGCAACTGTAATTTGGCAGTCATTGAGGATATCATGATGAAATTTGGCAGGAACGTACTACTGTTACTATATATTGTGCTAAATAAAAATTGGATAAATCGGATGTTCGGTTACACCCGAATTTAGGTTTCCTTACTTCTTTTTCTTTGATTTTTAAGGTTTTTTTCATGACGTACTTGAAAAATTTTCATTTGATTTTAAAATTATGTATACCCTGTCCGACTCAAAATTGTCCGCTAAAAACTTTGGCGATAACAGTTTTTTATATCTTTCGGGTTTTGAGGAGTGTTTTGGTGAAAACATTTATTTTTGCGTCACTTTTTAAGGGTTTCTTCAGAAACGTGCAAAAGTGTTGCCGATGAAAACGAATTTGTCTCATAGTTCCTATCCCACATGAAATATGCTATAAAAACGTTGGCATTAACAGTTTGAAAACTTTTTTTTGGTTTTTGGGACTTGTTTTGGTGTAAATCGATTTGTTTCATTTTCAAGGCTCCAAATCATTTTTTATGTATATGTTTCCATTAGACCCACCAATAAGTATACCAAAATGATCAGGGACGAGCTGAGTTCATTTGGCCATGTCCGCCTGTCCTGAAACCTGAAAATTCAAAAATAAGAAATTTTAATTGTGAAAAGTGCTGCAGGTTATCCAAGCTTTTTCAAAAAATTGTGTTATACATATAAGGTGTTCCGAATTGGTTTCTTACACAGTAATTAGAGCAACGCTGTAAGAAAAATCTCTGGTTCAAACTGGTGCGTTTCTAATACATTCGGAACCTTTACTTTTTCGCCCTCTATATCTTTCGGTAGTTCCGAACTAGTGTTAAAATATCAGCTTTCTTGTTTTCTTGGTACTATGGTCTTTGATTCCGAACTGCTATTAGAGCATTTATCGATACCTCCGAGCCAGTGGCAAAGTTTGGGAAAAGAAATCATACTCATAGTCGAAGTTAATTAAAGCTGGTAGCGGTTTTTTTGTGGATAACATATTCTCTAATTAGATATGAAAAATAACAACCCAAGCTTTGGATTTAATAACTGGGTAAAATCTTGTTAATACCGAATTTGTACTTATTTGGCAATTTAGGTCGAGCTCCGAACCAGAAATGTGTATCACTAGTTACTGTCCAAAGGAAAGCGGATTTCCTATGGGCATACCGTATATTTGTTGATAAAAGGTGCCATCATAAACGAAGTAATTATTATCTCTTAGCAGAAATCAAGCACTTTTAGAAATTGTGTTTTCGTGAGTGACGTGTGTTTTTCAAAAGTTTGCCATTGTTGCATGATTGTAGATATCGCTAGTTGAGTGGCAATATTTGTGAAAAGGGAGACAACATCAAACGATATAAGAATTTCATCTTCGTTGATCTCTGTGTTACTTAACTTTTCTTTAACTTGAAAAAAGTTTTGCCCATTGTATGTTTCTGGAACCACTTCTTTTACCAACGGCCGAAAAGCTCCACAAGACAAAAAAGTGAAAAAATTATTGGCCCAGAAACAAAATTTGGTTTCATCATATGTCCAAAATATTTCAGATTTGGGCTCAAAGTTTTTACCATGTGCCTGTCAAAATTATTAAAGCGTCAAGCGTAATACAAATTCTAAATCAGTTAAACAAATAGCTTTTGATATACGAAAATAACAAATATAACTTTAATTAATTGCTCGTTTCTCTATTTGTACAACTGAATTGTGGTACTACATTCACGTTAAGAGATACATGACCGTATTTTTAACCCTTTCACCCATATGCGACACCGGTGTCCCAAAAATATTTCCTTGTATAGCAAGCATGCTAGCAATATTTTACTAGTACTTTCGTTATAAGTTTCTTTATTTTATCTAACAGGAGAAACAGGAAGACCGTTATAATCTACATTTAAACAAAAATTGGTTTGATCATATGTCCAAAATGTTTCAGATTTGGGCTCAAAGTTTCTACCGTGTGCCTGCCAAAATCTCAAACCACTTATTGATAAAAGTGGAAGTGCCGGCCAAAGTAACATCAAATATTCAGAACAAGGGGCGGTCGACCCTTGGCTGTGATTTGGCATACACTCCAAGCGTATTTCTTCTATGAAAAGCTTTTCAGTGAAAATGCATATTCCTTGCATCAGCTTCCGTTTGGAATCGGCATTAAAACATATAGGCCCCGTCTGCCAATTTGTAGAGAAAATCAAAAGGGAGCAAGACGCAAATTCGAAGAGAAGTTCGGCTTAATCCTCTAAGCGGTAAATCGCGCCAAGCATTAATTAATATTTTTTTTTCTTTTTAATTTTTTATGGTTAATGCGTCAAGCGTAATACAACTTCTAAATCAGTTAAACAAATAGCTGTTGATATATCAAAATAACAAATACAAGGTTGCTATGTTTATTCGAGCGAAATGAAATTAGCGCGTATATTCGATTCTTTTTCAAACGAAAATTTAATTGTACTTAATTGCTAGTATCCATATTTGTTTAGCTGAATTGTGGTAATAAATAAGGTTAAGAGATACGTGTACAATAAACCTTTTTATTTCCTTGCATAGTTAGCAAGAAGGCTAGCAATATTTTACTATTTTTTTCGTTATAAGTTTCTTAATCTTATCTAAATGAATACATCCGAACCGAATTTCATTTAAAGTGTTTAAGTGTGCTAACAAGATTCGAGACGGAAGCTACTAGCAAACCATGCCTACTTACAAAGTAGATATGTGTATGACTTATTTACCATTGTTAGGTTAGGTTTGGTTGAACTGGCCGGTCCATGAGGACCTCACATAGACTGAAGGAGTCCGTAGTGTTACCAGAAGTTTGTTTTAATGAGCAAACTGAAAAACCCAGGACCTATGTTATAAAATAACTCCGTCCTCTTGGCAAATACTAGAAGCTTCCTATGACTTAAGTCACTTGCCGCTTCAAGCCTAATTTAAAAGCGTGTGACGCAAGAAGGCAGCATCCAGTCAGAATACCCGTCATGAGTCTAAAGTCCTTTCTTTTTAATGATAGAAGCAACTTTGTTAGTCTAAGGTTGTAAGACCTACACATAATCTTCGACACTTTACAGCCCCACGCTTGAACGCACGCCTTTCTTGCTTGGTCGATCATGTGCACCTCTCGCCTTCGCTAAATCTCGCCAAGTCTAATTGGGACGTCTACGAACCAAGCATCAAGGTGTGCGCCCTTTTTAGCTGGTACATCCGCTTTTTCATTCCCATCTATTCCCATATGCTCTGCGACCCAATATTAATGTATGCTTCTCCCTGTCACGATTCTCTCCAGAGACTGCTTACACTCTAACACGCATTTAGATGCTGTACTATGCGAGATTATTGCCTTAATTGCTGCTTGAATGTCAATATGAAAGTTAACACGGTTGCAGCTTAAGGTATTTTCTTCCAGTGTTTCTACTGATATGGTTACGGATAATATTTCCGCTTGGAAAACGCTACAGTAATCCGGCAGCCTGTAGGATCTGTTTATTTCCGGATCAGCACAGTATACCGCAGACCTACTCCTTCCACTACTTTGGAATCATCTGTGTACAAATGTGTCGCCTCGTCCGCTATTTGAGCACTCTTGGGCCAACCGTCCACCACTATTGTGGCCTTAATATCTCCCTCGAAGCGCAGATTGAGAATCAGGTAGTCTGTTCGTCTTGTGATTGATGACGCTACACTACTATGGCTGCTCTGAAGCAGGGAGCCTGGCTGCAGTTGTTAACGCTATGTTCTTTTCTACTATGTCTACAGGTGGAATGTGCAGAATGGCATACAGTGCAGCCGTCGGGGTTGTTTTCAGGGCTTCCGTAATACTAAGCATTGATAGTCTGCATACCCCCTCTAATTTTTTGAGGTAGGTTGTTTTTTGTGTGGCTTTGCACCAAACAAGAAATCCGTAGTATAGAATAGAAGAGAGGGCGATAAGCCCCACGTACACCCCAGCATTCTTTTACATGCATAAAGTGCCATAGAGACCTCATTCACCCTCTGCTTCACGTTGAGCTTACATGACAGCTTACTGTCTAGGATGATTCCTAGATATTTTGTGCAAGGTTTCTCCTGTAGGGTTACCCATCCTAACTAAGGCCTGGCCCAGTTTGGGAGCATCTCCGTCTTCTCCGTTGACTTTTAGCCCGACATTAGATGCCCAGGTGTGAATATTCCGGAGTGCCCGATCTATCAAAGAGCTAATCGTTGGAAGGAGCTTTCCACTTATGACAATTGCAACGTCATCTGCATGAGCCGTAAGTTTTACCGCCTTTACATTTTAACATGCAGCCGAACCATCTGGTTAAGGCTGGTTGTACTTTAATGTAACTAAGACCATCCATAAAGGCCACTGAACGCGTTAATAGGAATATCGTCAGGATAGCTCCTCTGAATACATTTAAAATTGTTCGAGAAAGTTTCGCGGAATTGAAGGATAGTATAAACATGAAAACTATAATATTGTTGGTCCGCCGTCACTTGAGGTACAATAATTAGATGGTTCTTGGCTAGAAGCCAATTACTGGCATTGAAGTTTTAAAAACAATTAATTCTCTGAATAACTCTAGATCATGTGGTTGTGATGGAATTTCGAATCAGACTCTTAAATATGTGGCACTAAATTTAGTTGATATCCTAACGCATTTGTTTAATATGAGTATTTTAGGTGGATCATTTCCTTTAGACTTAAAATGCGCTATTGCCATTCCTTTATTTAAAAAGGGTGACAAAACGGATATAAATAACTACAGGCCTATTTCATTACTGTCTTCAATTTCAAAAATTTTTGAAAAACTGGTTAAAGGTCGAATCCTATCATTTCTTGACAATAATAACTATTTCAGCTCAATGCAATTCGGGTTCAGATATGGGCGGTCAACAGAAGATGCCCTGCTGGACTTTTGTTCTCACATATATAGGGAACTAGACAATAAAAAGAATTGTGCTGGACTGTTCGTTGATATCACTAAAGCATTTGACATGGTTGATCATCAAATTTTATTAGACAAATTGTATTTTGCGGGCTTCCGTGGTTTTATATATAATTGGTTTAAATCTTATTTGTCAGGAAGAATTCAAAAAGTAAAAGTTGGAAGTAGTATAAGTAACCCAGTTACAATTAGCTTAGGTGTACCTCAAGGATCTGTCTTAGGTCCTATTCTATTTTTGATTTACCTTAATTCAATATTCTCGCTGCCATTGTATGGAAAAGTAACAGCCTTCGCTGACGACCTTGCTATCGCCTATGGCTCATCGACCTATCTGGATTTAGTAGCAGGAATCAATAGCGATGTGCATTTGCTAAGAGTGTGGTTTGCAGCACATAAGCTCTGTGTCAGCAAGAAAACGAAGTTGATGTATTTCAATTTGCATCCAAAATCCTCACCTGACATAGCCATTGTATTCCATGCTACTGACTGCAAACGTTTTGTACTAAATAATTTTCTGTTCTGTGCATCGTTTAAAGCTGAAGTAAATTGTTCCGATAAGTGCTTCACTATTGAAAAAGTAAGCGACTTCCAATATCTTGGTGTTATTGTTGACCAAAACTTGAGTTGGTCTACGCATATTTCTCGTTTGAAGTCCTACTTGCGATCTTCCGTTCGTTATTTTTACAATTTAAGAAAAGTTTGTTCAAACGAAACACTTAAAACTATTTACTACGCTTTAGTCCACTCCAAGCTCCAATATGGTATAACCTGTTGGGGTGGCGCTGCAGGTAATAAAATCCAGCAGCTTCTAACTATTCAAAAATGGGTCATAAGAAAAATATGTAATGTTGATCGTTTTCACCACTCTATGGAGTTGTTTAGGGATCTGAAAGTTCTTCCTGTTAAGCATATGTACTACTATAAAACGTTAAAGATATTTTTCATTCGCTGTGGGTATTTACATAGCCTGGTATCGGATAGTTATAACTTGAGGCAAAACTCATATGGACTTGTGTATGTCCCGACCTCTCGAACAACCAGCTTCAACAACTTCTTTACTATCGTTTCTTGTAAAGCTTTTAATGCGTTGCCTGCATGTATACGTGTCACTAGAAATCTGAATGAGTTTTTGGGAAAGGTTAAATCTTTTCTACTAGAGAAATCACACGAAGACATCAAAATTTTGCTGAACCATAGCACTTAAAAAAGTATATGTACATATTGTATTAATATATTTTATTACTCATTATTTTTAATCAAACTTCACCCCACGCACTATTTTACATGTTTTTGAATTCAATTTTATTCGGAGATGGCATTCGATACTAAAATACATATATTTTTACAGAATGCCTTACTTTTCTTTCTGTAATTATGGTTAATTTAATTTAAGTCGCTATTGTAACATATATGCTGTTTTGAAAGAAAATGAATAAAAAATGAAATGAATGAAATGAAATGAAATGAATAAAACCAGCTTCATAGTGCAAAAGTCATTCCCCCCTACTAAACTGATTCTGCGAGAATAGAAATTGGACTTGGAGCGACTGGCGACGAGTCATATTCTCAGAATAGCACAAAATAAATAAATTAAATTCAGTTTTTTTAATGCGTGGTTAGCCCCAATACCCAAATATGGATTCGCTGCTGCGTTCAGATTACTGTGCTCGATTAGCCCCCAACTCATGGTGAGATGCCATCTTGAATGCTGTCAATGTAGGCGGCTGAATTAGTCTAGCTCCTCATTAACAAAATCTAAGCGACTCTCACGGTTTTTAATGCATTCCACACCGTTATATACGGAAAATCCTTTACTCTTGCCTTAACGCAATTTTGACTCAATCTTCCAGATTTTTGGGACTTGCTACACATCGCGAACCTTAACTGATTAAAACTTATTATGCACTCATAAGAGAACATGAATCATGGCCAATCGTTCCCTGTCCAATTTATGTTTTTATAATACCAGTTAGCGTGCGGGATCGCTTTTTTGTGGTGGAAAGTGGGTTTTTTTTTCTAGCCATGGGCCATCAAATTCGTTTTTCTCAAGAGACACAGAGTCGCTGCTATTTTAGTTGTCATGTCTATATTAACTTTCAATTCCGTGGAAGATTCCGGAGCAGTTTTAAATGTATTCAGAAGAGCCATGATGACGATATTCCTATCAACGCCTACATCGGCCTTTCGTGGCCGTCCACTTCGAAAATGAGAAGATAAAGTCACCTCTTTAATATATTTCGTTCATCGTCTTTTTAAGAATAATTTATTGTAATGTACTCCGCCTACAACTTCCATTTTTTGCGTGATTTGTCCTTCGTAAACAATTATATTAATTTTCTTCTTCAAGGATAAAACTATTACTTTTATGAAACATTTTTGATTTTACACAAACTGCTAGGAACTTTCTAGCTTTTTCGATTTAAAATACCACCTAATGAGGTAAAGAATTGTCAATGTTATTCACAATAACTAAAAAGTTTCGTTACATATCTGTAATGACCGTAGAAACGATGTAACAGGGAACACATTGTCGTCGGCTTTATTTATGACCGTAAGTGTATATACTTATTTAATCATTATTTCTTTTTAAATAAAATTAAAAGACAAAAGTTTTATAAAAAATTTAAAAATAAATGAATAATATTTTAATAAAATAATTTTTAACAAGATTAATAATAATTGCTAATTCTAAGCATTTATTTTAATAACCAATTTTGTTTATTTTAAATAATTTATTTTAAAGTTTATCACTTAAAATATTATAATTTATAAATTTATTTATTAACAAAGTAAATAAGTAAATCAAATATTACTAAATTTTATTTATTTAAAAAAAAATAGATATTGTAACGAATTTGCTTGCAAATCCTCTTATTTGCAATCCTCTGCTAAGTTCGAATCACTAAACTGTTGAATAAATAACTCCAATATTGAATGATGGAAAAATGGCCTTTATTAAATTACTTCACAATAACACTTATACTTTGCTACTCGCTGGCTTAATAACCAAACTGATTGATAACTCAAATGAAACTCTACTATTGGCCGCCAGATCGCGTGCTTAAGCAAACTGATTGATAGCTCGACTCAAACTGCATTACTTCTTACTCGCCTGCCCCGCTTTTATAGTTTACGCTGCATACTTCTAGGCTCTTCGATTTCCAGAACTTACTAGTTATTTTCGGCTACAAAATCGCCAGTCACAACTACGTGCACAAATTATTGCTCTCTCTTGTGACAACTCAGATAAGATATATGCATGTGTTTGTGCATTGCCGCCCGCTGCTCGTATACGTACATATGTGTAGACGCAATTATTTATTCGTTTATGTAGATACATAATGACTGAATTATTGATGTGAATGTTTGTCGTTTACAGTCTCTCGCGCATACATAGGCGTATAAGTAAATGCATCTGTGTGTGACATCTTTCGGCTGCCTTATATATGTGTATACATGATTTGATTATTGACGTAAATACTGCTTATCGTGGCCTTGGCATCGCCTTAGTGATGTATAACATTTAGGGATGTTAATATCCGTGACACTGCACTCCACTAAGTCTGATCGGTACCACTCCCAGACAATATGTGTACTCGATCTAAACGGTAATCTCCACAATGAACCACCTTCTATTCGTGGTGTTTCCAATGGTTGTAGCGGTAGATGGCAGCACTGATCGACTTTTTACAACTTTGTACGGGCTTTCCCAACTGCACCAAAATTTGAAGGAACCACCTTTACGCCGGCGAGGGTTGTACAACAGTACCAAATCTCCTCAGGAAACCTCCGAAAACATTCTTGTTGTCTAACCGTGTATTTCATCTTACTACTCAGATCCTGGCGCGTTCCCTCGCACTCTGTTGCTTGCCCAATGAAGAACTTATATTCGCAGAGCTTGATCTTGACGGAATTGACTTTGCATCATCAGTATCGTGCTTGACGTTTCAACAAACGTAGTACAGCCGACTGGCTGAAACCACCCTTGCAATCCTTTCATGAACAATTCTTTCAGTCGTTTAGTGCGTCCATTAGGGTTTGTCAATGCCAGGTTTTTCTCGCAGGATATTTTGATTTCGCTTTATTTGCCACCATTCGAATCCATCTAACCTTTCTTCGATGACTTCCTCTGACCATTTTGGTCTCTCGTCGAATTATCTCCTCCACCTAGCACTCGCGTACTGCTGAACCCTTTTTTCAAAACTGAAGTTAAGTGGCATATCTTGGTTCCCTAATGCAATCACCCTTCTCTGCAATCGATCTTGCTGTCAGGTTAAACCAAGAGAATCCACTCCCAATGTAACTTCACCAACAATCTCCGCCACAACGATCTTGTGTAAAACCATGACCTTCCCAATTAATACCTCACAAACCACTTCGCCTGGACTTGATATACTCCGCCTTGTGACCGTACGCAAACACTAGACTCCAGGTAATGACTGTTACTGCATGTTGACCATTCAGATCGGATCAAGGAATGAGAATGCGCCGTATCTACAGTCAGTACACGTTCTTTCCACCATCACCACATTCCGTCTGCCGGTCCAAGATGCTGATGTGCTAAATGTGCTAGCCTGTCAATATCCTGACGTCCAAACATTTGCATTTGTTGCAAAGCCAGGTTTTGAAAGCGGCTATCGGCAACGTACCTATTTGGCATTATCTGTCTCCTTGACCTGCCTCAGTTTCACCGCTATCGCAGCACGTATTCCTTAGAGCGCCCATCAATGCTTCATACAGTTCGTTCGCCGCTCTGGTTATCCGTGCGTTTATGTAAAATCTCAGCTGCAGGCCCCTTCAACACGCCTTCCCTATGACAGTGCAGCAACTTTATCTTCCGTAATTCCAGTTTGTTCAACTGATGCGGGTCTTCATAACTGTTAGCTGATAGACCTGGAAAGGAACAGAACCGTCAAATGATGTGTTCTTTACCTTTGGATTGCTTGCTGAAACAGTGGGCGGTTTATTGCAATCTCTTGTATACGACCTGCTCACAACGCATCCAACTCGGCTCGATTTTTTTCCTTAAACTGCGTTATTTCTCGTCCATACGGCCGTGTTTTCGAGTTTTGATGATATACGCGCCTCTTGCGCTTCGAAGTTTTACTGTTATGCGTGCCTTCTGTTCTTTCAGTTGGTCTCCATCTTTGATGTAATCTGTGTCGACATTTCTGCCATACGCGTTTCTTGTGCTTCAAATCTCTCGATGTAATCTGTGTCGACATTTCTGCACATACACGCGTTTCTTGTGCTTCAATCTTGATGTTATCTGTGTCGATACATTTTGACATATGCGTTTCTTGTGCTTCAATTTTCGATGTTATTCGTGGTCTATTGGGATTCCATCTGTAATGAAATTGTTCTGCTGTTTGAGCAGATATGCAGCCATAAATCAGTTCAAGTCTGTGCATCGTAACTGTCTGCGATGTTTCGATTTCCTCTTCACATTTTGGTACTTCCTCGCCTATCAAGAGAAAAGTCATACTCTTCCATATCAATTCCTTCCGCTTCCTGCCTCTCCGTAGCCGTGTCCTGGAAGTTCAAGTTTAACGCCGTTTGTATTCAATACCACGGCTCTCCAACTCCTTCTTTGGTGGGATCTTCAATTCACTGCAACTTTGCCATGCTCCTTGCTTGTCCTCTGGAATTTATTCAACAATTCCTATGTTCTTGACTACTACATTTAAAACGAATTTGCTTGCAAATCCTCCTTATTGCAATCCTATGACTAAGTTCGAATTACGAAAACTGTTGAATAAAAACTCCCAATATTGAATGATGGAAAAATGACCTAGTATTAAGTACTTCACAATAACACTTGTTATACTTTTGCTACTCGATGCTTAATAACCAAATCTGATTGAGAACTCAAATGAAACTCTACTATTGGCGCAAGATCGCGTTGCTTAAGCAAACTGATTGATAGCTCAACTCAAACTGCATTACTTCTTACTCGCCTGCCCCGCTTTTATAGTTTACGCTGCATACTTCTAGGCTCTTCGATTTCCAGAACTTACTAGTTATTTTCGGCTACAAAATCGCCAGCCACAACTACGTGCACAAATTATTGCTCTCTCTTGTGACAACTCAGATAAGATATATGCATGTGTTTGTGCATTGCCGCTCCGCTGCTCGTATACGTACATATGTGTAGACGCAATTATTTATTCGTTTATGTAGATACATAATGACTGAATTATTGATGTGAATGTTTGTCGTTTACAGTCTCTCGCACATACATAGGCGTATAAGTAAATGCATCTGTGTGTGACATCTTTCGGCTGCCTTATATATGTGTATACATGATTTGATTATTGACGTAAATACTGCTTATCGTGGCCTTGGCATCGCCTTAGTGATGGTATAACTTAGTGATGTTAATATCCGTGTCACTGCCCTCCACCTAAGTCTGATCGTCCCGATCAGACAAATCTCTCGATCTAAACGCTGCTAATCTCTCCAAATGAACCACCCTTCTATTTCGTGGTTTCCCAATTGTTTTTTGTATGCGGTAGATGGCATAACTGATCCTTTTTACAACTTTTTACGGGCCTTCCCAACTGCACCAAAATTTGGAAGGAACACCTTTCCGCCGGCGAGGGTTGTACAACAGTACCAAATCTCCCTCCAGGAAACCCTCCGAATTATTCTTGTTGTCTAACCTGTATTTCATCTTACTACTCATTATCCTGGATCGTTTCCCTCGCACTCTGTTGCTTGGCCAATGAAAAACTACTTCGCAGAGCTCGATCGTGACGGATTGACTTTGCATCATCAGTATCGTCTTGACGTTTCACAACAGTAGTACGCGCTGGCTTGAAACCACCCTTGCATTCCTTCTGGAAAATTCTTTCAGTCGTTTTAGTGCGTCCATTAGGGTTTGTCAATGCCAGTGTTTTTCTCGCAGGTACTTTTGATTTCGCTTTATTTGGCCCATTCGATCCATCAACCTTTTCTCGATCTACTTTCCTTGACTTTCGTGGTCTCTGTCGAATCTCCTCCACCAGCACTCGCTTACTGCTGAACCCTTTTTCAAACTGAAGTTAAGTGGCACATCTTGGTTCTCATAATGCATCACCCTTCTCTGCATATCGATCTTGATGTCATGGTCAACCAAGAAATCCACTCCCAATATAACTTCATCAACAATCTCCGCCACAACGAATTTGTGTAAAACCATGACCTTCCCAATTAATACCTCACAAACCACTTCGCCTTGGACTTGATTATACTCGCCTATGACCGTACGCAACCTTGCTCCAGGTAATGACTTTACTCTCCTGTTGACCAAGTCAGATCGGATCAAGGAATGAGATGCGCCCGTATCTACAGTCAGTACACGTTCTTTACCATCCACATTCCGTCTGACGGTAAGACTGCTTGATTTCCTTCCAATTTGCGACACAGATATCACAGGACATTCAATAGCCGGGGCAAGTTTTCGTTCTTTACATTCGACACGCTCTTGCTCATTTTCGCCAGCTTTGCGTTTGCGGCTACCCACATTGTTGGAACTATTAGGACCAAGATCGCAATGACGTGCAATGTGACCTGAGTTTCCGCACTTGAAACATTTAATAACTCCGGCATTCTTCTGTTGAGATCCCTTCAGTGCTTCCAAAATTGTGTCTACCCACTCTGACCTTTCTACTTCCACACGGCGTGCTTTGAAAACTGGCTTACACAGAAGCGACGCTGTTTCCTGAATCAGAGCATGCGATACCGTTTCAGCAAATGTTATTTTTGGATTCGCATATGTAGCCCGCTTTGTTTCGACGTCCCGTATGCCATTTATAAAACTCTGGATTTTTACCTTTTCAGTAGATTCCGCGGGTGCGTCCGCATTTGCTAATGTGCTAGCCTTTCAATATCCGACGCAAACTCTTGCAATGTTTCACCAGGTCTCTGGAAGCGGTTCAGCAACTCCATTTGGCATATCTGTCTCCTATGCTCAGTTCCGTATCGTCTCTCTAGAGCGCCCATCAATGCTTCATAACAGTTCCGTTCGCCCTCTGGAATGGTTTGTAAAATCTCCGCTGCATGCCCTTTCAACGCCATGAACAGTGCAGCAACTTTATCTTCCGCATTCCAGTTGTTCACTGCTGCGGTCTTCTCAAACTGTAGCTTGAAGACCTGGAAAGGAACAGAACCGTCAAATGATGGTGTTTTTACCTTTGGATTGCTTGCTGAAACAGCTGGGCGGTTTAATTGCAACTCTTGTATACGACCCCTCAAAGCATCCAACTCGGCTTCGATTTTTTCCTCAAACTGCGTTATTTTCTCGTCCATACGTGCTTCGAGTTTTGATGATATACGCGCCTCTTGCGCTTCGAGTTGTACTGTTATGCGTGCCTCTTGTTCTTTCAGTTGTGTGTCCATCTTTGATGTAATCTGTGTCGACATTTCTGCATACGCATTTCTTGTGCTTCAATCTTCGATGTAATCTGTGTCGACATTTCTGACATACGCGTTTCTTGTGCTTCAATCTTGGATGTTATCTGTGTCGACATTTCTGACATATGCGTTTCTTGTGCTTCAATTTTCGATGTTATTCGTGTCTCTTGGGATTCCATCTGTGATGACATTGTCGATGTTGAGCATATATTGCAGCCAAAATCATGTTCAAGTCTGTGCTCGTAACTGTCTGCGATGTTTCGTTTTTCTCTTCAATTTTAGTTACTTCCTCGCCATCAAGATGAAAGTCATACTCTTCCACATCAATTCCTTCCGCTTCCATTGCCTCTCGTAGCCGTGCCTGAAGTTCAAGTTTAACGCCGCTTGTATTCAATCCACGGCTCTCCAACTCCTTCTTAGTTGCTGGATCTTCAATTCACTGAACTTTGCCATGTCCTTGTTGTCCTCTGGAATTTATTCAACAATTCCTCTTCTGACACCAATTGTAACGAATTTGCTTGCAAATCCTCTTATTTGCAATCCTCTGCTAAGTTCGAATTACTAAACTGTTGAATAAATAACTCCAATATTGAATGATGGAAAAATGGCCTTTATTAAAGTACTTCACAATAACACTTATACTTTGCTACTCGCTGGCTTAATAACCAAACTGATTGATAACTCAAATGAAACTCTACTATTGGCCGCCAGATCGCGTGCTTAAGCAAACTGATTGATAGCTCAACTCAAACTGCATTACTTCTTACTCGCCTGCCCCGCTTTTATAGTTTACGCTGCATACTTCTAGGCTCTTCGATTTCCAGAACTTACTAGTTATTTTCGGCTACAAAATCGCCAGCCACAACTACGTGCACAAATTATTGCTCTCTCTTGTGACAACTCAGATAAGATATATGCATGTGTTTGTGCATTGCCGCTCCGCTGCTCGTATACGTACATATGTGTAGACGCAATTATTTATTCGTTTATGTAGATACATAATGACTGAATTATTGATGTGAATGTTTGTAGTTTACAGTCTCTCGCGCATACATAGGTGTATAAGTAAATGCATCTGTGTACATCATTTGATTATTGACGTAAATACTGCTTATCGTGGCCTTGGCATCGCCTTAGTGATGGTATAACTTAGTGATGTTAATATCCGTGACAATATATTTATTAACGAATAATATTTCATTCCTTATAATTTATTTAAAATAATATTAATACAATACATTTCAT
Source organism: Eurosta solidaginis (assembly GCA_029619165.1). Classification (NCBI taxonomy): domain Eukaryota; kingdom Metazoa; phylum Arthropoda; class Insecta; order Diptera; family Tephritidae; genus Eurosta; species Eurosta solidaginis. The sequence continues at coordinate 89,511 of JARSSU010012736.1, read as the reverse complement.
AAATTATTAACTCTTATAAAATCGAGATTAATAATATTATTATTAATTATTTAATAAACCCTGAAACACAGGGTACAAAAAATAAATGTTTCTTTTAAAAGAAAAATTTTTCAAATTATTTCAATAATCTTTCACAATACAAATAAATTATAATTAAATTTATTTTTTCATTCAAAATTACTAAAACAATAATTTTTATAATTATTTTTAATATAAAATAAATAAATAATATTAAAACAATAATAATAATACTAAATAATTTTTTTTTATTTTTTTTTAAATAAATTATTAATAAATAAATATTAAATTAAATTTATATTGATTTGCACAAAAATTTGTTCAATATAAACGAAATACTTTACTTAATAAGCTTTAAATTGTCATTCTAGATACACCTTCCGGTACACCTACTATGTTACGACTTATCTTACTTTTGAATAAGAGCGACGGGCGATATGTTCATTAAGCTGGGTCGATTTATTAACCGATAGGTTTTGGGCTCAGGAAAAAAAGTTCCACTAAGCATACCCAAAAAATTAATTTATCGAGCCTGCAAAATTTGAGTTTTTTGACTTTTTATACTCAGTTGAGCAGAGCTCACAGAGTATATTAACTTTGATTGGATAACGGTTGGTTGTACAGCTATAAAGGAATCGAGATAGTTATAGACTTCCATATATCAAAATCATCAGTATCGAAAAAAAATTTGATTGAGCCATGTCCGTCCGTCCGTCCGTCCGTCTGTCCGTAAACACGATAACTAGAGTAAATTTTGAGGTATCTTGATGAAATTTGGTATGTAGGTTTCTGGGCACTCATCTCAGATCGCTATATAAATTGAACGATATCGGACTATAACCACGCCCACTTTTCCGATATCGAAAATTGCGAAAAACCGAAAAAATGCGATAATTCATTGCCAAAGACGGATAAAGCGATGAAACTTGGTAGGCGGGTTGACCTTATGACGCAGAATAGAAAATTAGTAAAATTTCGGACAATGGGCGTGGCACCGCCCACTTTTAAAAGAAGGTAATTTAAAAGTTTTGCAAACTGTAATTTGGCAGTCATTGAGGATATCATGATGAAATTTGGCAGGAACGTTACTACTGTTACTATATATGTGCTAAATAAAAATTAGATAAATCGGATAAAGAACACGCCCACTTTAAAAAAAAATTTTTTTTAATTCAAATTTTAACAAAAAATTGAATATCTTTACTGTATAAAAGTAAACTATATCAACATTCAACTCCAGTAATGATATGGTGCAACAAAATACAAAAATAAAAGAAAATTTCAAAATGGCCGTGGTTCCGCCCTTTTTCATTTAGTTTGTCTAGAATACTTTTAATGCCATAAGTCGAACAAAAATTTACCAATCCTTCTGAAATTTGGTAGAGGCATAGACTCTATGACGGTAACTGTTTTCTGTGAAAATGGCGAAATCGGTTGAAGCCACGCCCAGTTTTTATACACAGTCGACCGTCTGTCCTTCCGCTCGGCCGTTAAAACGATAACTTTGAGCAAAACCTGATATATCTTTACTAAACTCAGTTCGCGTAATTATCTGAACTCACTTTATCTTGGTACAAAAAATGGCCGAAATCCGACTATAACCGCGCCCACTTTTTCGAAATCGAAAATTACGAAAAATGAAAATAATGTCATAATTCTATACCATGAAAAAAGGGATGAAACATGGTAATTTGATTGGTTTATTGACGCAAAAAGTAACTTTAGAAAAAACTTTGTAAAATGGGTGTGACACCTATAAGTAGAAAAAATGAGAAAGTTCTGCAGGGCGCAATCAAAAGCCCTTGGAATTTTGGCAGGAATACTGTTCGTGGTATTACCTATATAAATAAATTAGCGGTACCCGACAGATGATGTTCTGGGTCACCCTGGTCCACATTTTCGTCGATATCTCGAAAACGCCTTCACATATACAACTAAGGACCACTTCCTTTAAAAACCCTCATTAATACCTTTAATTTGATACCCAAACACATTATAGAGTCACCCCTGGTCCACCTATATGGCGATATCTGGAAAAAGCGTCCACATATAGAACTAAGGCCCACTCCCTTTTAAAATACTCATTAACACCATTCATTTCATACCCATATCGTACAAATATATTTTAGAGTCACGCCTGGTCCACCTTTAGAACTATGGCCGCCTCCCTTTTAAAATACTCTTTAATACCTTCCATTTGATACCCATGTTATACAAACACATTCCAGGGTTACCCTAGGTTCATTTTCCTACGTGGTGATTTTCCCTTATTTTGTCTCCAAAGCTTTCAGCTGAGTATGTAATGTTCGGTTACACCCGAATTTAGGTTTCCTTACTTCTTTTTCTTTGATTTTTAAGGTTTTTTTCATGACGTACTTGAAAAATTTTCATTTGATTTTAAAATTTATGTATACCCTGTCCGACTCAAAATTGTCCGCTAAAAACTTTGGCGATAACAGTTTTTTATATCTTTCGGGTTTTGAGGAGTGTTTTGGTGAAAACATTTATTTTTGCGTCACTTTTTAAGGGTTTCTTCAGAAACGTGCAAAAGTGTTGCCGATGAAAACGAATTTGTCTCATAGTTCCTATCCCACATGAAATTATGCTATAAAAACGTTGGCATTAACAGTTTGAAAAACTTTTTTTTGGTTTTTGGGACTTGTTTTGGTGTAAATCGATTTGTTTCATTTTCAAGGCTCCAAATCATTTTTTATGTATATGTTTCCATTAGACCCACCAATAAGTATACCAAAATGATCAGGGACGAGCTGAGTTCATTTGGCCATGTCCGCCTGTCCTGAAACCTGAAAATTCAAAAATAAGAAATTTTAATTGTGAAAAGTGCTGCAGGTTATCCAAGCTTTTTCAAAAAATTGTGTTATACATATAAGGTGTTCCGAATTGGTTTCTTACACAGTAATTAGAGCAACGCTGTAAGAAAAATCTCTGGTTCAAAACTGGTGCGTTTCTAATACATTCGGAACCTTTACTTTTTCGCCCTCTATATCTTTCGGTAGTTCCGAACTAGTGTTAAAATATCAGCTTTCTTGTTTTCTTGGTACTATGGTCTTTGATTCCGAACTGCTATTAGAGCATTTATCGATACCTCCGAGCCAGTGGCAAAGTTTGGGAAAAGAAATCATACTCATAGTCGAAGTTAATTAAAGCTGGTAGCGGTTTTTTTGTGGATAACATATTTCTCTAATTAGATATGAAAAATAACAACCCAAGCTTTGGATTTAATAACTGGGTAAAATCTTGTTAATACCGAATTTGTACTTATTTGGCAATTTAGGTCGAGCTCCGAACCAGAAATGTGTATCACTAGTTACTGTCCAAAGGAAAGCGGATTTCCTATGGGCATACCGTATATTTGTTGATAAAAGGTGCCATCATAAACGAAGTAATTATTATCTCTTAGCAGAAATCAAGCACTTTTAGAAATTGTGTTTTCGTGAGTGACGTGTGTTTTTCAAAAGTTTGCCATTGTTGCATGATTGTAGATATCGCTAGTTGAGTGGCAATATTTGTGAAAAGGGAGACAACATCAAACGATATAAGAATTTCATCTTCGTTGATCTCTGTGTTACTTAACTTTTCTTTAACTTGAAAAAAGTTTTGCCCATTGTATGTTTCTGGAACCACTTCTTTTACCAACGGCCGAAAAGCTCCACAAGACAAAAAAGTGAAAAAATTATTGGCCCAGAAACAAAATTTGGTTTCATCATATGTCCAAAATATTTCAGATTTGGGCTCAAAGTTTTTACCATGTGCCTGTCAAAATTATTAAAGCGTCAAGCGTAATACAAATTCTAAATCAGTTAAACAAATAGCTTTTGATATACGAAAATAACAAATATAACTTTAATTAATTGCTCGTTTCTCTATTTGTACAACTGAATTGTGGTACTACATTCACGTTAAGAGATACATGACCGTATTTTTAACCCTTTCACGCATATGCGACACCGGTGTCCCAAAAATATTTCCTTGTATAGCAAGAAGGCTAGCAATATTTTACTAGTACTTTCGCTATAAGTTTCTTTATTTTATCTAACAGGAGAAACAGGAAGACCGTTATAATCTACATTTAAACAAAAATTGGTTTGATCATATGTCCAAAATGTTTCAGATTTGGGCTCAAAGTTTCTACCGTGTGCCTGCCAAAATCTCAAACCACTTATTGATAAAAGTGGAAGTGCCGGCCAAAGTAACATCAAATATTCAGAACAAGGGGCGGTCGACCCTTGGCTGTGATTTGGCATACACTCCAAGCGTATTTCTTCTATGAAAAGCTTTTCAGTGAAAATGCATATTCCTTGCATCAGCTTCCGTTTGGAATCGGCATTAAAACATATAGGCCCCGTCTGCCAATTTGTAGAGAAAATCAAAAGGGAGCAAGACGCAAATTCGAAGAGAAGTTCGGCTTAATCCTCTAAGCGGTAAATCGCGCCAAGCATTAATTAATATTTTTTTTTCTTTTTAATTTTTTATGGTTAATGCGTCAAGCGTAATACAACTTCTAAATCAGTTAAACAAATAGCTGTTGATATATCAAAATAACAAATACAAGGTTGCTATGTTTATTCGAGCGAAATGAAATTAGCGCGTATATTCGATTCTTTTTCAAACGAAAATTTAATTGTACTTAATTGCTAGTATCCATATTTGTTCAGCTGAATTGTGGTAATAAATAAGGTTAAGAGATACGTGTACAATATGACCGTATTTTTAACCCTTTTATTTCCTTGCATAGTTAGCAAGAAGGCTAGCAATATTTTACTATTTTTTTCGTTATAAGTTTCTTAATCTTATCTAAATGAATACATCCGAACCGATTTCATTTAAAGTGTTTAAGTGTGCTAACAAGATTCGAGACGGAAGCTACTAGCAAACCATGCCTACTTACAAAGTAGATATGTGTATGACTTCTTTGCCCATTGTTAGGTTAGGTTTGGTTGAACTGGCCGGTCCATGAGGACCTCACATAGACTGAAGGAATCCGTAGTGTTACCAGAAGTTTGTTTTAATGAGCAAACTGAAAAACCCAGGACCTATGTTATAAAATAACTCCGTCCTCTTGGCAAATACTAGAAGCTTCCTATGACTTAAGTCACTTGCCGCTTCAAGCCTAATTTAAAAGCGTGTGACGCAAGAAGGCAGCATCCAGTCAGAATACCCGTCATGAGTCTAAAGTCCTTCTTTTTAATGATAGAAGCAACTTTGTTAGTCTAAGGTTGTAAGACCTACACATAATCTTCGACACTTTACAGCCCCACGCTTGAACGCACGCCTTTCTTGCTTGGTCGATCATGTGCACCTCTCGCCTTCGCTAAATCTCGCCAAGTCTAATTGGGACGTCTACGAACCAAGCATCAAGGTGTGCGCCCTTTTTAGCTGGTACATCCGCTTTTTCATTCCCATCTATTCCCATATGCTCTGCGACCCAATATAATGTATGCTTCTCCCTGTCACGATTCTCTCCAGAGACTGCTTACACTCTAACACGCATTTAGATGCTGTACTATGCGAGATTATTGCCTTAATTGCTGCTTGAATGTCAATATAAAAGTTAACACGGTTGCAGCTTAAGGTATTTTCTTCCAGTGTTTCTACTGCTTTGGTTACGGCTAATATTTTCGCTTGGAAAACGCTACAGTAATCCGGCAGCCTGTAGGATCTGTTTATTTCCGGATCAGCACAGTATACCGCAGACCCTACTCCTTCCACTACTTTGGAATCATCTGTGTACAAATGTGTCGCCTCGTCCGCTATTTGAGCACTCTTGGGCCAACCGTCCACCCTATTGTGGCCTTAATATCTCCCTCGAAGCGCAGATTGAGAATCAGGTAGTCTGTTCGTCTTGTGATTGATGACGCTACACTACTATGGCTGCTCTGAAGCAGGGAGCCTGGCTGCAGTTGTTAACGCTATGTTCTTTTCTACTATGTCTACAGGTGGAATGTGCAGAATGGCATACAGTGCAGCCGTCGGGGTTGTTTTCAGGGCTTCCGTAATACTAAGCATTGATAGTCTGCATACCCCCTCTAATTTTTTGAGGTAGGTTGTTTTTTGTGTGGCTTTGCACCAAACAAGAAATCCGTAGTAAAGAATAGGGCTTACAATCGCTGTAGAAGCCCAAAGAGGAAGAGAGGGCGATAAGCCCCACGTACACCCCAGCATTCTTTTACATGCATAAAGTGCCATAGAGACCTCATTCACCCTCTGCTTCACGTTGAGCTTACATGACAGCTTACTGTCTAGGATGATTCCTAGATATTTTGTGCAAGGTTTCTCCTGTAGGGTTACCCATCCTAACTAAGGCCTGGCCCAGTTTGGGAGCATCTCCGTCTTCTCCGTTGACTTTTAGCCCGACATTAGATGCCCAGGTGTGAATATTCCGGAGTGCCCGATCTATCAAAGAGCTAATCGTTGGAAGGAGCTTTCCACTTATGACAATTGCAACGTCATCTGCATGAGCCGTAAGTTTTACCGCCTTTCATTTTAACATGCAGCGATCCATCTGGTTAAGGCTGGTTGTACTTTAATGTAACTAAGACCATCCATAAAGGCCACTGAACGCGTTAATAGGAATATCTTCATTTTTTAATGCGTTGTTAGCCCCAATACCCAAATATGGATTCGCTGCTGCGTTCAGATTACTGTGCTCGATTAGCCCCCAACTCATGGTGAGATGCCATCTTGAATGCTGTCAATGTAGGCAGCTGAATTAGTTAAGCTCCCCATTAACAAAATCTAAGCGACTCTCACGGTTTTTAATGCGTTCCACACCGTTATATACGGAAAATCCTTTACTCTTGCCTTAACGCAATTTTGACTCAATCTTCCAGATTTTTGGGACTTGCTACACATCGCGAACCTTAACTGATTAAAACTTATTATGCACTCGTAAGAGAACATGAATCATGGCCAATCGTTCCCTGTCCAATTTATGTTTTTATAATACCAGTTAGCGTGCGGGATCGCTTTTTTGTGGTGGAAAGTGGGTTTTTTTTTCTAGCCATGGGCCATCAAATTCGTTTTTCTCAAGAGACACAGTATCGCTGCTATTTTCGTTGTCATGTTTATATTAACCTTCAATTCCGTGGAAGTTTCCGGAGCAATCTTAAATGTATTCAGAAGAGCCATGATGACGATATTCCTATCAACCCCTCCATGACCTTTCTTGGTCGTCCACTTCGAAAATGAGAGGATAAAGTCACTTCTTTAATATATTTCGTTCATCGTCTTTTTAAGAATAATTTATGTAATGTACTCCGCCTACAACTTCCATTTTTTGCTGTGATTTGTCCTTCGTAAACAATTATATTAATTTTCTTCTTCAAGGATAAAACTATTACTTTTATGAAACATTTTTGATTTTACACAAACTGCTAGGAACTTTCTAGCTTTTTCGATTTAAAATACCACCTAATGAGGTAAAGAATTGTCAATGTTATTCACAATAACTAAAAAGTTTCGTTACATATCTGTAATGACCGTAGAAACGATGTAACAGGGAACACATTGTCGTCGGCTTTATTTATGACCGTAAGTGTATATACTTATTAATCATTATTTCTTTTTAAATAAAATAAAAGACAAAAGTTTTATAAAAAATTTAAAAATAAATGAATAATATTTTAATAAAATAATTTTTAACAAGATTAATAATAATTGCTAATTCTAAACATATATTTTAATAACTAATTTTCTTTATTTTTTATAATTTATTTTAAAGTTTATCCCTTAAAATATTATAATTTATAAATTTATTTATTAACAAAATAAATAAGTAAATCAAAATTACTAAATTTAATTTATTACAAGTAAGGAAGGCTAAGTTCGGGTGTAACCGAACATTACATACTAAGTTGAGAGCTATGGAGACAAAATAAGGCAAAATCACCATGTAGGAAAATGAACCTAGGGTAACCCTGGAATGTGTTTGTATGAAATGGGTATCAAATGGAAGTATTAAAGAGGATTTTAAGAGGGAGTGGGCCATAGTTCTATAGGTAGACGCCATTTCGAGATATCGCCATAAAGGTGGACCAGGGGTGACTCTAGAATTTGTTTGTACGATATGGGTATCGAATGAAAGGTGTTAATGAGTATTTTAAAAGGGAGTGGGCCTTAGCTCTATAGGTGGACGCCTTTCCGAAATATCGCCATAAAGGTGGACCAGGGGTGACTCTAGAATTTGTTTGTACGATATGGGTATCGAATGAAAGGTGTTAATGAGTATTTTAAAAGGGAGTGGGCCTTAGGTCTATAGGTGGACGCCTTTCCGAAATATCGCCATAAAGGTGGACCAGGGGTGACTCTAGAATGCGTTTATACAATATGGGTATCAAACGAAAAGTGTTAATGAATATTTTAAAAAAGAGTGGACCTTAGTTCTACGGGTGGACGCCTTTTCGAGATATCGCCATAACGGCGTACCAGGGGTGACTCTGGAATTTGTTTGTACGATATGGATATCAAATGACAGGTGTTAGTGAGTATTTTAAAAGGCAGGGGCCTTAGTTCTATAGGTGGACGCCTTTCGAGATATCGCCATAAAGGTGGACGATATGGGTATCAAATAAAGGTACTAATGAGGGTTTTAAATTGGTGTGGTGGTAGTTGTGTATGTGAAGGCGTTTTCGAGATATCGACCAAAATGTGGACCAGGGTGGCCAGAACATCATCTGTCGGGTACCGCTAATTTATTTATATATGTAATACCACGAACAGTATTCCTGCCAAGATTCCAAGGGCTTTTGATTTCGCCCTGCAAAACTTTTCATTTTCTTCTACTTAATATGGTAGGTGTCACACCCTTTTTACAAAGTTTTTTTTAAGTTATATTTTGCGCCAATGAACCAATCCAATTACCATGTTGCATCCCTTTTTTGTATCTGATATAGAATTATGGCATTTTTTTCATTTTTCGAAATTTTCGATATCGAAAAAGTGGGCGTGGTCATAGTCGGACTTCGGCCATTTTTATACCAACACAAAGTGAGTTCAGATAATTACGTGAACTGAATTTAGTAAAGATATATCGATGTTTGCTCAAGTTCGTGTTAACGGCCGAGCGGAAGGACAGACGGTCGACTGGGTATAAAAACTGGGCGTGGCTTCAAACCAATTTCGCTCTATTTCACAGAAAACAGTTATCGTCCTAGAGTCTAAACCCCTACCAAATTTCACAAGGATTGGTAAATTTTTGTTCGACATATGGCATTAAAAGTATCCAAGACAAATTAAATGAAAAAGGGCGCAGCCACGCCCATTTTGAAATTTTCTTTATTTTTGTATTTTGTTGCACCATATCATTAATGGAGTTGAATGTTGACATAATTTACTTATATACTGTAAAGATATTAAATTTTTTGTTAAAATTTGACTTAAAAAAATTGTTTTTAAAAGGGGGCGTGGTCGTTCTCCAATTTTGCTAATTTTTATTAAAGCATACGTATAGTAGAAGTAACGTTTCTGCCAAATTTCATCATGATATCTTCAACGACTGCCAAATTACAGCTTGCAAAACTTCCAAATTACCTTCTTTTAAAAGTGGGCGGTGCCACGCCCATTGTCCAAAATTTTACTAATTTTCTATTCTGCGTCACTAGGTCAACTCACCTACCAAGCTTCATCGCCTTATCGTTTTGATAGTGAATTATCGCACTTTTTCGGTTTTCGAAATATTCGATATCGAAAAAGTGGGCGTGATTATAGTCCGATATCGTTCATTTTGAATAGCAATCTGAGATGAGTGCCCAGGAACCTACATACCAAATTTCATCAAATACCTCAAAATTTACTCAGGTTATCGTGTTAACGGACGGACGGACATGGCCAAACAAATTTTTTTTCGATATTTATGATTTTGATATATGGAAGTCTATATCTATGTCGATTCCTTTATACCTGTACAACAACCGTTATCCAAACAAAGTTAATATACTCTGTGATCTCTGCTCAACTGAGTATAAAAACTAAATATATTTATAAACGAGTAACATTTCATTCCTAATAATTTATTTAAAATAATTTGAATACAATAAATTTCATAAATTATTAACTCTCATAAAATAAAGATTAATAATATTATTATTAATTATTTAATAAACCCTGACACATAGGGCACAAAAATTAAATTTTTCTTTTAAAAGAAAATTTTTTCAAATTATTTCAATAATCTTTCACAATACAAATAAATTATAATTATTATAAAACAATAATTTTTATAATTATTTTTAACATAAATTAAATAAATAATATAAAACCAATAATAATAATACTAAATAAATTATTAATAAATAATTATTAAATTAAATTTATATTGATTTGCACAAAAATCTTTTCAATATAAATGAAATACTTTACTTAATAAGCTTTAAATTGTCATTCTAGACACACCTTTCGGTACATCTACTATGTTACGACTTATCTTACTTTTGAATAAGAGCGACGGGCGATATGTGCATATTTTAGAGCTAAAGTCAAATTTTTTTTCTTTAAACTTTTACTACCAAATCCGATTTCGTTAAACACTAGAAGACCCGGCAGACGTTGTCCTGCCCTAAATTTGGCCAATCTGCATACATTTTAATAAGCTTTTTTCCGTCTGACTCTGCCCTCCCCCTCTTCACTTTTTCCTAATCCTTTTATTCACTCCTCCCTCCGTCTTTTTCGCTTCATCTGTCTCCATCTTCGTCTCATTCTATCTCTTTCTCAATCTCCTTCTCTCTTTTCTTTTTTCTCTTCTCTCAATTTCTTCTCATTCTTCTGCATCCCTTATTGCCTGTCCCAGAAGGTGGTATGTATTTTATTCCAGTCCCAGTCCCACTCCGAGTCTCAGTCCCAGTCCTAGTCCTAATCCCAGTCCCAGTCCGTCTCTGGATAATATATTACTCTGTACTAAAGCACTCATCAACAGCTTTCATTTGATATCCATATTCTATATACAAATTCTAGGGGTACCCAGGTCCACGTTTTGACCTATATCTCGAGACCCGAGTCACCGAGGGGTATGAAAATTAGCCTCTACTAAAGCACTCATCAACAGCTTTCATTTGATGTCCATATTCTATAAATACACTCAATGGCTACCCGGGTCCACGTTTTGGCCTATACCTCGAGACCCTAGTAACCCAGTCACCTATCCTATATTTCAAGTTAGATTAAACTACATACGGGGTGCAAAACAAATTCAAAATCGGTTCAGTAGTTTAGGAGTCCATTGGCCTCAATTGTGTGACACGTGTTTTTTATGTATTACGATTTAAATTTAAATTCATTTAAACAATTTTATTTAACCCATTTCTACTTAAATGCAGTCTCACTAGACTGGGTCGAAAAAAAAGTTGCTAATGTCCGTCCCTAAATTTGAAGATTATGTTGAGAGGGTTTCGGTTTTTATAACTTTCATGAACATGAAATGGTATATTAACTTTGGTCGGATGTTTGTAACGTTGAGAAATATAGAAGATAGACTCACCATTAAGTATACCGAATTGATCAGGGCGACGAACTGATTTGATATAGCCATGTCCGTCTGTCCGTCTGTCCGTCCGTCTGTCCTTTCGTCTGTCTGTTTGAATGCAAACTAGTCCCTCAAATTTTGAAATATCTCAATGAAATTTGGCACAAGGATGTATTTTTGTATTATATAAGACATTTGTCGGATCCTGTAGGATCGGACCACTATAACAATATATTTCCCATACAACCGATCGTTCTGATAAGGCGATTTTGGTCATTCCTGCCGCAATTTAGAAAGTATAAACGTGAAACTCGGTGATATATATTCTAATATATCATAGAAGATTTCTTGAAAAAATCACTTTGATCGGAGCTATATATAGTTATATCCCATACAACCGATCGTTCAGATAGAAAGATTTTTGGCAATTTCTCCCTTAATTTCCAATATAAAAACGTTAAACCTGGTGATATTTATTCGAATATATCATAAAAGATTTCCTGAAAAAATCACTTTGATCGGAGCTATATATAATATATATCCCATACAACCGATCGTTCAGATAAGGGGTTTTTTTGCCATTTTGTATTTTATATTTATCTTAAAATCATCAATACATCCGATTATTTAGAGATTACGAACGGGATAAGATTATAATTCAGCCCCATTCATGAAAGGTATGAAGTCTTCGGTACAGCCGAAGACAGTCCCGTCCTTACTTGTTTTAATTTTTTTTTGATCCTTCGAAATACAACCAAAAAGTTTTTTCGTTGTAACTTAGTTATTTGACGTCCGATTTTTAAAATTTGACAAACCCACTTTTTCGTAGAGATTGAGGCTTAAGTAAACAAAGTACTATCTCCGTTTTTCGAACTTAGCCTCCAAAAAATAGATATCGACTTACGAAATTTGAACTTCGAAATTCTGACTACAGTCAGACTCTGACTTCTGACTTTTAACCTCGTATAACAGCTGTTATACTAAATTTCTCAAAAAAGAATCCAGCCCTGCTAATAAGGGAAAAGGGCGGACCACGCCCACATTTTTACTTGTTCAATTTGCTGAACGCGTTAACAAAAAAAATAAAATTTCGAAATGTAGTATTTCGAACTTCGAAATTCGTAAGCCGATATCTATTTTTTGGAGGCTAAGTTCGAAAAACGGAGATAGTACTTTGTTTACTTAAGCCTCAATCTCTACAAAAAAGTGGGGTTTGTCCAATACCCGGAAAAAAGTTGATTTTGCCGCATAGCCTTATTATAAATACGAAACAACAGGTTTGACTCACTTATTTACTTTTACTTCCTTTCATGATATTTGGCATATTTTTATTAACTTTTTAATGCAAACCCTGCAATTTTTCCTCCAAAAATATCATGAGTTTCAGGTCTAAGTAATGTAAGAATCAGGTAAAATAACAGTTGCAATAAATATTGAAAGTGCTATAACTTCTTTGTTTATTATTTTAGTAATATGGTTTCAAAGCAACATTTTCTTGAATTTTAAAGTACTTTCGTTTGGTACGAAAAAAATACATTAGTGGGGTAAAATTTTGTTAGCTGACCTAATCATGTGAAAACGACTTCATAGCTTAAAAGACATTAAACGAAAATGTGACGCTTCTCAAGGCCAAAATAATGACATATCAATTTTAAAATTCGGACGCCAAATAACCAAGTTACAACGAAAAAATCTTTTGGCTGTATTTCGAAGGATCAAAAAAATTTAAAAAAATGTTTCCGAAACTCTCTCAACATAATCTTCAAATTTAGGGGCGGACATTAGCAACTTTTTTTTTGTATGGGGCACCTACCCAGTCTAGTCTACACTTTGATCTGATATAAAGTTAAATACAAATTTTTGAAAATTATTATTCTAATAAAATATTATAACAACGACGGTATATAAACTGAAACCAAATTTAAGTGAGGTATATCGTGGATTATCAATTACAGAACAGGTTCCTCTGAATAGACTAAAATACCGCCAAATTTTTTAAGTTTCACCATTATAACTAATATTATTTTAATGAAAAATAAATACATTTTTTATAATAGGGTATCTAATCATACTTTAATAATGAAATTTTTAAGATTAAATAAAGGTAAATCTAAAAATTATAATAAATTTAAAATTTCACTTGATAAATTTATATATTTTTTTAATTTTTAATTTATATCTTTATAAAGTTAAAGATTTGAAATGAATTATCTTTCCATAAAATCAGTGACCACATAATTTTTTATACCAACTTTTATATTTGCAAGGAACACAAAATGCACTTAGCTTTTAGGTATAAATACAAAAATGTTTCGTAGACCTATGTACCAGCATAATTTATTTATGCCTTTTTTCGCTTTATAATGCAACATGCAACATACAATTTATAGCCACTACAAATAAATTGTGCAATTGTTCACATACAACAACAAAGGCACTCACTTAATGCAACACCTTTAAAAACGATTATGGTGAGTGCAAAAAAAAACAAAAAAAAATGCTACACATACGAATATAATGCATAAGCACTGGTTCTCACATACTCACACACATACAAAGTGAAACATTTACAATTTTTAAATGTGTACAAAGTTTTCGCATAAAAAAAAATTCATTCAACTTTTGACGCCATAGCATTTTTGCAAAATTATTTAAACTATTTAATTACGTTGTGGGTGTCCATTTTAAGTCTACACACACATACACTATTACAAAATTATGTGGCCCACATACATGTACGCATTTATGGAGAAATTTTATTTCATTTGAGTTCTTGCTTTAATTTAATTTTTATACTCAGCGTGCTTTGCACACAGAGTATATTAACTTTGATTGGATAACGGTTGGTTGTACAAGCATAAAGGAATCGAGATAGATATGGACTTCGATATATCAAAATCATCAGTATCGAAAAAAAATTTGATTGAGCCCTGTCCGTCAGTCGTCCATCCGTCTGTCCGTTAACACGATAACTTGAGTAAATTTTGAGGTATCTTGATGAAATTTGGTGTGTAGGTTCCTGGGCACTCATCTCAGATCGCTATTTACAATGAATGAAATCGGACTACAACCACGCCCACTTATTCGATATCGAATATTTTGAAAATCGAAAAAGCGTTATAATTCATTACCAAAGACGGATAAAGCAATGAAACTTGGTAGGTTGGTTCACCTTATGACGCAAAATAGAAAATTAGTAAAATTTTGGACAATAGGCGTGGCACCGCCCACTTTTATTAGAAGATAATTTAAAAGTTTTGCAAGTTGTAATTTGGCATTCGTTGAAGAAATTATGATGAAATTTGGCAGCAAAGTTCCTCCTATTACTATATGTGATAAATAAAGTAAATATTACTACATTCAACTCCTGTAATGATATGGTGCAACAAAATACAAAAATAAAAGAAAATTTCAAAATGGGCGTGGCTCCGTCCTTTTTCATTTAATTTGTCTAGAAACCTTTGATGCCATCAGTCTAACAAAAACTTACCAATCCTTGTGAAATTTGGTAGGGGCGTAGAATCTGTGACGATAACTGTTTTCTGGGAAAATGGGCGAAATCGGTTGAAGCCACACGCAGTTCTTATACACAGTCGCCCGTCTGTCCTTCCGCTCGGCCGTTAACACGATAACTTGAGTAAAATCGATATATCTTTACTAAATTCAGTTAACGTAATATCTGAACTCACTTTGTATTGGTATAAAAATGGCCGAAATCCGACTATGACCACGCTTACTTTTTCGATATCGAAAATTACGAAAATGAAAAAAATGCCATAATTCTATACCAAATATGAAAAAAGGGATGAACATAGTAATTGATTGGTTTATTGACGCAAAATATAACTTTAGAAAAATTTAGTAAACTCACACCCAACTACCATATTAAGTAGAAGAAAATGGAAAAGTTTGCAGGCGACATCAAAGCCTTTGGAATCATGGCAGGAATACTTTCGTGGTATACATATATAATAAATAGCGGTGCCCGACAGATGATGTTCTGGGTCACCCTGGTCCAAATTTTGTTCGATATCTCGAAAACGCCTTCATACAAACTAAGAGCCACTCGCTTTTAAAACCCTCATTAATACCTTTAATTTGATACCGATATCATACAAACGCATTCTGAAGTCACCCCTGGTCCACCTTTATGGCGTTATCTCGAAAAGGCATCTACAAATACAACTAAGACCCACTAACCTTTAAAATACTCATTAGCACCTTCGTTTGATACTAGGGTTGCCAGATTTTTATTTCGGGTTCCCAGGACAAACCTCAAATTGAGCCAAATTCCCGGGATTTTTAAAAATTTCCCGGGACATTTGAAAAATAAGAAACACCTATATATTTTTATGGGTTGCTCATTCGGCGAAATATTTTTAGATAGAATTAAACTTTTTAAACTCTTTTATTATAACACATCTTTTTATGAAACAGGCCTAACAATTAATGCGTTTACTGTGTGTTAATGCGAATTCAATATTCTATGGATTTATTTTCAAAAAGTTATTTTAAAAACACAAAACTTGCTTCGCAAATGAATATTTACGTGTGCGAAATGTCAAACATAGACAATATCAGAACCACAGTAGGGATGAATTTTTCTTCTTTACAGAGTTCCATGCAATATGCTAATTAGCTGAATACAATATAAGCCGCCAAATATGGCCATGTTTCGTAGCAGATTATAATTTATTAATTTTGGTATTGTAAAAATCCGGGACACTTAAAAATTGTGAAAAATACGGGATGTCCCGGACAATACGCGGACATTTGGCAACGCTATTTGATACCCATATCGTACAAACACATTCTAGAGTCACCTCTGCGTCCACTTTATGGCGATATCCCGAAATGGGGTCACCTATAGAACTAGGTCCCACTCGGTTTTAAAATACTCTTTAATGCCTTCCATTTGATACTCATGTCATACACACATTCCAGGTTACCCTAGGTTAATTTCCTACATGGTATTTTCCCTTATTTTGTCTCAAAGCTCTCAGCTGAGTATGTAATGTTCGGTTACACCCGAAGTTAGCCTTCCTTACTTGTTTCTCTCAATAACTCACTCTCTCTCTTCTTCCCTGCATGGATTGCATGACCTTGCTACACTTGCACTGCAATTCATAGCTGAGTAATTCTTTTTGTGGTTGCCTTATATGGTGACAGCAATGATCCGCAATACATTTCAACATAAGAGAAAAACTGTAAGTTAAAAGCAATAAAGTTGTTGAATTGGTTATCATCACAGGTGAAAGGTGTTGAATGTCAATTGAGAAATGGTTAGTTACACAATCGTTTGGTTGCTGATTGTTATTGAAGAGCGTGCTTAACTGCTGAGAAAGTAGGTTTTAAAGTATAATTTTAAAAAGTTTTCATTTTTGTATGAGACTAATTTGTTGGTGAGTTCGTGATGAGGAAATGTTTCGCAGCGAAGGAAAAAAATATAATATTTTTAAGTAGTCAGAGGTTAATTATTTAGAAAGAGTGAGGTGGGTAAATTGTGTAGAGGGAAGAAAGAGGGAGGTAAAGGAAAAATTTAAGGGCCGAAAGGAACAGGGAATAAGAGAGGAAGTAAAACAAAGAAGAAGAGGGATAAGATGGAAATATAAGTGAATAAGAAAAACACCGTGGTGTGATGGTAGCGTGCTCCGCCTATCACACCGTATGCCCTGGGTTCAACTCCCGGGCAGAGCAACATCAAAATTTTGAAATAAGATTTTCAATAGAAGAAAATTTTTCTAAGCGCGGGGTCGCCCTCGGCAGTGTTGGCAAGCCACTCCGGGTGTATTTCTGCCATGAAAAGCTCTCAGTGAAAACTCATCTGCTTGCAGATGCCGTTCGGAGTCGGCATAAAACATGTAGGTCCGTCGCATTTGTAGGGAAAATCAAGAGGAGCACGACGCAAATTGGAAGAGAAGCTCGGCCTTAGATCTCTTCGGAGGTTATCGCGCCTTCACATGTCTTTTTAAAGAAACAAGACACGAAGGTGGAGGAGAGATGTGAAGGAGAAGGAGATGGAGATTGAGATTGTGATAGAGATGTGGTTGGAAATAGGAAATAGAGATGAAGATGGAGATGGAGATGAAGGTGGAGATAAAGATGAACATGGAGATGGAGATAGAGATGAACATCTATATGCGGGTGGAGATAAATATTGAAAGTGAAATTGGGATGTAGATGGAGATGAAGACGAATATAAAGATTAAGAAAAAGACGAATATAGAGATGAAGATAGAGATGGTGTTATGTTGCTTTGTATTTAGGGACAGAACGGGGAGGCATGCTCGCTGGCCACTGCTAGCTCTTCGGATGAAAGCCGCCCATCCCACTTTCTGCAAGCCGCAATGAAACGATGAGTGGCACTAAGCTCCAGTTATATTAAGTGGTACTCCCTATCTCGTCACTCGTCCTTCAATTTGTCATCAGATCATGTAAGTCCGTAAAGTCAGGTTTGGGTGGACCAGACCACAGCACAGCATCATTCTCCAAAACCAATACCTACCTCCAACTCTGATCGGATCTACTCAGCCATGACTTGGCTTACCAGAGTCAGTTATTTCAACCCGCCCAAATAAATACATAAACCAGAAATGAATTCATTTCATTAACATTTAATTTATTAATAAGAAATTAAACTCTTAGTGAACTAATAATGATATTCTTATTACACATATAAAAAAGTTCTAAAGCATAAATATACCAGACACCCTAATGTATCTTTGCTAGTAATTTGAAGCTATCTAATCATGTATGTATGTAAGTAAGTAAACAAATCGCACTCCTACGGTTTGCTCAGCTTGGTTTTCGCTGGCGACCATATTAGTAGACACACAATGAGAAGTAAAAAAAAGAAAAATAGCTAAAATGATAAAACAAAAGAGTACTTTGCTTGTGCATACGTCTTCTACATATGTACATACTAGCAGACCCGTAAGACGTTGTTCTGCCATAAATTTGGTCTATCTCCATACATTTTAATAAACTTTTTCCGTCTAACTCTGCCCCCTCCCCCTCCTCACTTTTTCTTAATCCTTTTATTCACTCCTCCCTCCGTCTTTTCGCTTCATCTATCTCTATTTTCGTCTCACTCTATCTCTTTCTCAGTCTCCTTCTCCTTCCTTCTTTTCTCTTCTCTAAAGTTTTTCCCATTATTCTTCATCCCTTATTACCAGGCAAAATCGAATAGGACGTATGTAAATAGTTATGTGGGTATTATTAATTCATGTCTTTATTTCGGCTTCGCATACATATTTATCAGTTTTGCCAGGTTGATGCGTCTAAATCGAATATCACAATGAAAATTACTTTAAAGCTCTCGGCAACAACTTTCATTTGATATCCATATTACACACACATTCTAGGTGTATCCGGGTCCAGGTTTTGCCATATATTGAGACCCTAGTCACCCAGCGGTATAAAAATTACTCTGTACTAAAGCACTCATCAACAGCTTCAATTTGATACCCATAATGTAAAACATATCCTAGTGTTACCCTGGCATGAAAACTACCCTGTACTAAAGCACTTATCAACAGCTTTCATTTGTTATCCATATTGTATAAACACTTTCTAGGGGTACCCGGGTCCACGTTTTGGCCTCAATCTCGAGACCCTAGTCACCAATAGGTATGAAACTACCCTGTACTAAAGCACTCATCAACAGCTTTCATTCGTTATCCATATTCTATAAACACATTCTAGGGATACCCGCGTCTACGTTTTCGCTTATATCTCGAGACCCTAGTTACACGCGGGTACGAAAAATACCCCGTATCAAAGTACTCATAAACAGCTTACATTCGATACCCAGGTCAACGTTTTGATCTCAAGACCCTATCCAGAACGGGATAAAATTAGCCTATGTCTGTCTCCTGGTTCTAAGCTACCCCTCCACCAATTTAAGCCAAATATGTTCATCCGTTACTTTCTCTTCATCACCCTTTATCTATTAAAAAAAGCGCATCAAAATCCGGTGGGTATTTTTAAAGTTTTAAGCATTCAAAGGGACATAGGGACAGAAAAAGCGACTTTGTTTATACTATGTAGTGATGTACATCCATACATACCTATAAACCTACGCCCGAAGTTAAATAACGCAGCGAATGCTATATATGTACGTATGTATGTGTCGCATCAAGCCTCACTCAAAAGCAATTAGCGCGGGCAGTTCACAGCGAACAAACACACATACGCATTTTTTGATAAAAATGTTACTTTTGTTTTAAACAATTTGGCTGATATAAGGAAAGCAGTCAAGTATTTCTTTTGATGCAGATCGAAGGTAAATATTTCAAGGTTTACTGAAAAGTAGAATTTTTTAAATCCATCCATCCGTTTATGAGTTTATAGCTGTGTGAAACAAAATTTTATGGTTTTTTCTACATTTTGGCAATTTGCCACGCCCCTATAATATATACCTTCAAATTATATTAACTGTACCATCTCACGTAGCTAAGCTTTCAAATGCAAAAAAACCGTATTAAAATTGGAGCATTCTGTGTGAAGTTATGTGCATACAATGGCATTTAGCGACTTGTTTTATAAGATTTATAGATTAGGCGGAAAAAATAATTAGCGGCAGCATTTCTATTCGTGGCAAAGCCTTTGTGAGGTTAAAGAGCGGTGATGAGATGAAACAAGTGAGCAGCAGAGCCGAACTCCATGCGCTTATTGGCGCCAAACCGCAATATAATAAGCAAGTGTATAATTATTTAAGCTTAGTAATTAAGTCACTTATATGTTGTTTCTTTTCTCCTCTCTTCCCCTTGCTGTTCGAACACTATTTGTCTATATTCCCATTTTTATGTTCTCTGCTAATTTTCTTGCTTCTTTTATCTGCTCTTCTGTTTTCTTTTTGCTCTAAACTTGTATATGCATTTCTAAGCTGCGATCATATTTTATCTCTAGGGGGACTCATGTAACCGTATAAATGCCTTATAAAGTGTGTAAACGTATAAATTTATCTAGTTTACGCACGAGCTGTCAAATTTTGTATGAAAAATCATTTACACAATTTGTATAAATTTACGCGCACATTTTATTGTGTAAACGCGATAAACTCAAAGGAATGCAACCTTGCAGACATTACAGCAGGCATTTTCATCAGAAATCTCCAACATCAGCAAGTAATTTACAAGAATATCTTAGTAAAGACGTTTTAGTTTTGATTTTTCACTTAATCTTGGTATTTTTTAATTTGTATAACAATCAAAAAAATTTTTTTGGAAATAATACAGCTGAAAAACAATCAAGTTTATCAAGAGTATTACCAGGTGCGTTCATATAACCGCGTGTGTAAATGGATATAATTTTACACCTTATAAGTTTATATGCTATCATGAGTCCCCCTTCTGTTGTGTTATATTGTTTTTGTGTTAAATGAATTTTGTAGTTTTAACAGAAATTTTATGCTGCCAGTCCAATGGATTGAATGTTATACATTTTAACGCGAGAAGTCTCAACAGAGAAAAGTTGGACTATGTTAGGGATATTTTGGAAACTCTAGAGTCGATGTCATTTGTGTGTCGGAAACGTGGTTTAACCCTGCTATTTCCGACTTCCATTACAGTATTCCCCTCTTAATTGAATACGGCATGACCGCTCACACAGAAGAGGCGGAGGTGTGACAATTTATTGCAGGTCTAACCTGTCAATTAAAACCTTGGCAGTTTCAAATCCCACTGAAACGGAATTTATTATTGCAGAAATTTCTAACAACGTTACTAAAGTATTAGTATCATGTATGTATAACCCTCATAAGTGTTGCATGTTAGATCGTTTTTTGTTGTTTTATCTACGTATATAATTAATTATGAGCCGTGTGCTATAGGTATGTGGTGATTTTAATATAAACCTTCTTTTAAGTACTCTTATACAGCTAAACTACTTGACCATGTATCTACTGCAGGTCTTACTGTAGTAAACAGATTCATACCAACGAGATATGCCAACAACTCTAGTCCTAGCCTATTAGATCTTGTTATTACATCCAGTTCTGACCATGTTTTAAAATTTGACCAAATTTTTTTATATCGGACCATGACTTGCTATTTTTTTCACTTGATGTGTCATTTAATTGTGCTCCTAATTGTAGTACTTTCGTGTATCGTGACTTGAAGTCGGTGAACGTCAGTGATTTGCAGGCTAGTATGTCTTATGTTAATTGGTCTGAATGTTGGTTATATGAGACTGTAGACGAAAAACTTGACTTTTTAAATACAAATTTAACCCAATCACGCATTCTTGGCGGACGACACACTATTTGCACTCAATGTAACAAAAAAAGAAGGCTTCGTTTACATGCTCGCAACCGCCGATGGTGCCTGCATCATGGAGAGTGTGCGAAATAAGATTCTATTGCAGCCCACTAAATTTAAATTCCTTGCCCAACGTGTGAATTCATCCCACGACCCCAAGCCGGATTCCATAAAATCATTTATCGACTTCGCCTACAGTCCTCTTCGTCTACCTTCTGATCCCTTTGGTCTACAATTATTAGCCTATCACTGGGTTGTTCTACTATACAGGACTAAACACACACATACACAACAGTACGGAAGGTTGAGTACATCGATACACCAACAAGTAATCATTGCGTCAAACCTATATACATATCGTAGTACACAGATAGAGGAGGTATTATTGGAGACAAGTGTAATAGTATGTTTGCAACAGGGCGGATAATCACTAAGAGTTCACTAAACTACGAATATATCTTTAGCATGGTATACCCCCAACTTCTTACCAGAGCTGTCTCCCAGTACATACAACGAATTACCAACTGTTCGCAAAACAACACACTGGACGTGCTTCGGCGCTAACTTAGCGTTATAATTATCCACTTGGCAGATCTGTTTGAAGTTGTTGAAGTTCACATCTTTTGCCCCGGCGCTTTTGTTATGTAGTTTTGAATTTAAGGACAGAACGGGAGGCATGCTCGCTTACCTCCGCCTAACCGACGAGCTAGCTGGGGCCAGCGAGCATGCCTTTCCATTCTGTCCCTAAATGGAAACCTACATAACAATGGAGAGAGAGATAATGAAGGAGATTAAGACGGATATAGAATGAAAGATGAAGAAGTGAAGAAGGAGATTAAGATCGAGATGTTGATAAAGATGGAGAGAGAGATGGAGAGGGAGATGGAGGTTGAGATGGAGATGGAGAGAAAGACGGAGACGAAGTTGGAGATCAAGAAGAAGGAAGAGGAGAATGGAGAATGGAGAAGAGGAAGGAGAAGGCGAAATAGATGAAAAGGAAGTGCCTATAGTTAGAGGAAGTCCAAGAGATACAGGAAAAAGTTAAAGTACAAAGAGATGATAAGATAAAGAGATGGAGAAAGGAAGTCGAAGTTGAAAAATACGGGAGGGGAGTGTAAGAAGAAGAGGGATAATGAGTTAGAGACAGCGAGACGGAAGGAAAAATTAGATAGAAAGATGATGGAAGGGGAGAAAATATTTAGAAATAAAAGGAGAGGAAGAAGTAGAGGGAGGAGACCGATGATGAAACCAGAATCAAATATATATATATATAGCTCATCTTACAATTTGCATAGTTTTCCTTTTTAATTGCTCCTAGAAATCGGTGCTAAGGGACCTACGCCGACTACTAATGTATGCTGTAAGACAGAGCAATTTTCACAAAAAGCTTCTCATGGTAAAAATACATTTGAAATGTTGACCAAACCACTGCCAAGTGGCGATACTGCGCAGAAAAGCTTTTTTCTAGTTGTGACATTGTTTTTTTTATATTTTCTTTTTCTTTTGCGCGGGACTTGAACCCAGTACCTCGGGTATGGTAGGGGGAGCACGATACGACCACACCACGGTGGCCGCCGATAAAAGTCTTAGTGGTCTCACTTAAGCTCAATCAGAGCCATATTTTTGAAACCGGAACCAGAAAATGCTGTCTAGTTTTTTTTAGCCAAAGCAATACTACATTGAAGTGAAGTATTTTGACTACCATATCAAACCTCCAGGACAGCTCCTTTGTAGAGACTGACACCTAAAGCCTATGGATTGCATCCACTTCGCTCAAGTAGCTGAGGCTCAACTGAAACGAAGTAAACTCTCAAACAGTAAGCTCATTGGATATAAGACCACATGTAGTAGATATTAAACTCTCAAACAATTGGGACACCGCCCAGAGAATTTTGATTGGCATCTATCTATGGCAGTAAGCTGCCGCGGCGATCAAGTGCTCCCGCGCTTTAGTTTCCCAGATCATTTCTGCACACGCCCACCGTTTTTTTCATAAAATTTTCAGCGTATTGAAAATGTTGCGATTTTATTTCATTAACCATGGGTGGATCATTGTTGAAAGTATCCGATCACTTTGTGATCACGTGGGCCTATCTGGCCCACATTCTGATCCCGATAAGAAAACCAACGCAGTTAATACAGACAATACAGAGTGGTTAAGAGGAAGGAGTAGATATTGCTTGCTAATAAATAATAGGGAAGATGTTAAGGTTCCAAATAACCAAGATATTGACCTTTTAGGGTAAGTTTTAAGTTTTCTGTTATTTTGCTAGGAATTCTAAGATTTTCTGCGCCCAACGGCTGGTCGCGCTTTAAATGGAAGCTATCCAAGCAGTTTTTTATACCTTTCATGAACATGAAATGGTATATTAACTTTGATCCGATGTTTGTAACGTTGAGAAATATAGAAGATAGACTCACCCTTAAGTATACCGAATTGATCAGGGCGACGAACTGAGTTGATATAGCCATGTCCGTCTGTCAGTCCGTCTGTCTGTTTGAACGCAAACTATTCCCTCAAATTTTGAGATATCTAAATGAAATTTGGCAAAAGGATGTATTTTTGTATTATTTTAGACATTTGTCGGATCCGGTAGGATCGGACCACTATAACATATATCTCCCATACAACCGATAGTTCAGATAAGACGATTTTGGTCATTCCTGTCGCAACTTAGAAAGTATAAACGTAAAACTCGATGGTGTATATTCTAATATATCATAGAAGATATCCTAAAAATATCACTTTGATCGGAGTTATATATAGTTATATCCCATACAACCGATCGTTCAGATAGAAAGATTTTTGGCCATTTCTCCCTTAATTTAGAAAGTATAAACGTGAAACTCGGTGATATATATTTTAATATACCATATACGATTTTCTGAAAAAGTCACTTTGATCGGAGCTATATATAGCATATATCCCATACAACCGATCGTTCAGATAGAAAGATTTTTAGCAATTTCTCCCTTAATTTCCAATATAAAAACGTTAAACTTGGTGATATTTATTCGAATATATCATAAAAGATTTCCTGAAAAAATCACTTTGATCGGAGCTATATATAATATATATCCCATACAACCGATCGTTCAGATAAGGTATGTACATCTGTTCACTATATATTTCTTATCTTATACATCCGATTATTTGGAGATTACGAACGGGATAAGATTATTGTTCAGTCCCTTTCATGAAAGGTGTGAAGTCTTCGGCACAGCCGAAGACAGTCCCGTCCTTACTTGTAATTAAGTTTTACAGGCAATAAAACTCAATTATTTTGAAGTAACTTTTTTTTGTTTTATCCTAAGTAAATAATAAATCAAGCGATTTTTAAGCTAATAAACCAGAACGCCTTTAGTTTAATGTACTAGAAAAGTTTCTTCGCTTTGTTTGCTATTGAGAGGGGCATTGCGGTGTGTACTATCTTCTTCTTCTGCTATCTTATCTCGACTCACTTTTTTTAGTTGAATTTAAATGGGCATAAATTCCTTCTGACTAAGTTTGTTTAACATTTCCTATTCTTTATCTCTCCTTCAATTTCTGAATATAAAATTTTCTCATGCTTTTCTTTTATGCAATAAATTGAATCAAAACAAACTTGACAGTGATTATAATTCCATTATACTCTTATTATTACACTTTCTATTGTATACTTATTTTGTGAGACAATGAATTAAATTAAATCAAATGAAAGTAAATGATGCTAGAAACATTTTGAAAATTTGCTTTTCCAAACCATAAAACAACAAACCATACCAGCTAAGTAGCTTGCAGCTAAATTTTACATTTAAAAATATATATCTGTGTATATATATAATTCCTACTACTATTTCAAGTAAGTAACTGCCCTTGAGTTGTGAACTTGAGCCTATTACAACACCTCACTCCTTCACTTCATATTCTGTACCCCAAGTTTGCAAGTGCCACCTCAATCAATTGAAATGCAAAATCGTGCTATGAAATGCCTCAAGTTTATTTTGTTTGTATGTATGCCGACTAACACACATACCCATACTCTTTTTCTATGCTAGGCAATATTGCCTTGAAGCCGTATTTAGCTTTTCGAGCAGCTTTCCTACCCTCCATCTACTGTCTGGTAAACTCCCAAGCCGCTTCTCAGTTGTTATAGCAGCAGATTGCTACGGTCAGTTAGTAAAATCCTCAGGGTCATAAAAATTGTTCGCATTCCACATCAGTGAGCAGTACCGATGTTGCCGCACATACTTACTCATTGTCCTTAAGATGGTTTACTTACTTTTTATGCCTGCTTTGTGATTTCTTTTCTCTTTATTCGAGATTGATAAATATGGTTTTGCATTAGGCTTTGTTCATGTAAGTACGTTATGCGAAGATTTCGTTGCGAAATATTTTTATGGGGCTTATTTCCACCCCATTTGTGTAGAGCTTTTTCTCAATTTAGCTGTCATCAAAAGACGGAAAGCTATAGGGGAAGATTAGATTTTTCTTTAAGGCTACAAAAAAAGGAAGGCGAAAGTGTTGAGTTCGCTACTAAAAAGGCTGTGGCTCTACGTTGGCCTCAAAGCTTTATAGCAATTCGGTTTACGTTGAGGTCTTGACAAACCGCGATTATATTTTTTTTACGCGGCTGTATAACTTTCGGGCCGCATTGCTCACGAGAGATCTGGTGCTAGTATTTGACAAATGAAGAAGAAAAGCTCTAAACTGTCGTGCGCTCTATGAAACCTAGAAATCCCCTGGCCCCGAGGACATACCCGCGAACGCAATTAGGCCAGCTGGAAATAAACGCCCAGAAATCATGATGCACACAGCAGTGAAATTGATGAAGAGCCTCCTGAAGCAACTCTTCACGCGAAATTTAGAGGACGGCAGAGGACTCTCTTCCAGACGTCATGATTTCCGGCGGGGGAAAGCCGAGACAGCGTGCCACAGAGCAAGACCTATAGCATTGCCGGTCAAGTTGAAAGTCAGAAACGCTTTTAACACACCCAGTTGGGAGGACATGCTTGAGGCACTAGAAAGCACGTTCAAGGTACTGCTATAGTTGTTAGCTACCTGTACTGTGGGAAAATAGACGATGTGCGCCACACCTTCTTGGAATTCGGGCGATCTATCCGCGACCAGTGTCATCAATAACATGACCTGCCGAAGCGATAGATGATATATGGTCAGCACCTATGTGAACCACATACTTATCCGCAAACGAGAATACGGATGCCAGCTTATTACCGTGAGAGTAGCCATGGAGGGCACGTAGCGCGCACCCGTACCCGAAGTAATACTAAACGCGGTGCCAAGTACGGGTATTCACGTAGGACTTTGGTGGTGAGATTTTAGTGGGTAGCCCTTCATGGAAAAAGGCAGTCCTGCAGTCGGAGAGTCTCGCATTGAGGCTTAAATATCAGCGTCAATGAATAAAGCATTCCTTCATCCCACGAAATTAAAAAAAAACAAGTAAGGAAGGTTAAGTTCAGGTGTAACCGAACATTACATACTCAGTTGAGAGCTATGGTGACAACATAAGGGAAAATAACCATGTAGGAAAATGAACCGAGGGAAACCCTGGAATGTGTATCAAATGAAAGGCATTAAAGAGTATTTTATCAGGGAGTGGGCCATAGTTCTATAGGTGGACGCCATTTAGGGATATAGCCATAAAGGTGGATCAGGGTTGACTCTAGAATGCGTTTGTACGATATGGGTATCAAATGAAAGGTGTTAATGAGTATTTTAAAAGGGAGTAATCCCTAGTTCCATAGGTGGACGCCGTTTCAAGATATCGCCACAAAGGTGGAACAGGGGTGACCCTAGAATTTGTTTGTACAATATGGGCATCAAACGAGTGGTGTTAATGAGTATTTTAAAAGGGAGTTGGCCTTAGTTCTATAGGTGGACGCCGTTTCGAAATATCGCCATAAAGGTGGACCAGGGGATGACTCTAGAATGTGTTTGTACGATATGGGTATCAAATTAAAGGTATTAATCAGGGTTTTAAAAGGGAGTGGTGGTTGTTGTATAGGTGGTCGCCTTTTCGAGATATCGCCATAAAGGTGGACCAGGGGTGACTCTAGAACGCGTTTGTACGATATGGGTATCAAAAGAAAGGTGTTAATGAGTATTTTAAAAAGGAGTAATCCTTAGTTCCATAGGTGGACGCCGTTTCGAGATATCGCCATAAAGGTGGATCAGGGGTGACCCTAGAATTTGTTTGTACAATATGGGCATCAAACGAAAGTTGTTAATGCGTATTTTAAAAGGGAGTGGGCCTTAGTTCTATAGGTGGACGCCGTTTCGAAATATCGCCATAAAGGTGGACCAGGGGTGACTCTAGAATTTGTTTGTACAATATGGGTATCAAATTAAAGGTATTAATCAGGGTTTTAAAAGGGAGTGGTGGTTGTTGTATAGGTGGTCGCCTTTTCGAGATATCGCCATAAAGGTGGACCAGGGGTGACTCTAGAACGCGTTTGTACGATATGGGTATCAAAAGAAAGGTGTTAATAAGTATTTTAAAAGGGAGTAATCCTTAGTTCCATAGGTGGACGCCGTTCCGAGATAGCGCCATAAAGGTGGACCAGGGGTGACTCTAGAATGAGTTTGTACGATATGGGTATCAAATTAAAGGCATTAACGAGAGTTTTAAAAGGGAGTGGTGTGAAGGCGTTTTCCAGATATCGACCAAAATGTGGACCAGGGTAACCCAGAACATCATCTGTTGGATACCGCTAATTTATTTATATATATAATACCTGCCAAGATTTTAAGGGTTTTTTATTTCGCCCTGCAGAACTTTTTCATTTTCTTCTACTTAATATGGTAGGTGTTACACCCATTTTACAAAGTTTTTTCTAAAGTTATATTTTGCGTCAAAAAACCAATCCAATTACTATGTTTCATCTCTTTTTTCATATTTGGTATAAAATTATAGCATTTTTTCATTTTTCGTAATTTTCGATATCGAAAAAGTGGGCGTGGTCATAGTCGGATATCGTTCATTTTTCATACCAAGATAAAGTGAGTTCAAGTAAGCACGTTACTAAGCTCATTAAAGATATGTCGATTTTTGCTCAAGTTATCGTGTTAACGGCCATGCGGAAGGACAGACGGACGACTGTGTATAAAAACTGGGCGTGGCATCAACCGATTTCGCCCATTTTCACAGAAAACAGTTAATGTCATAAAATCTATGCCCCTACCAAATTTCAAAAGGATTGGTTAATTTTTGTTCGACTTATGGCGTTAAAAGTATCCTAGACAAATTAAATGAAAAAGGGCGGAGCCACGCCCATTTTGAAATTTTCTTTTATTTTTGTATTTTGTTGCACCATGTTATTGCTGGAGTTGAATGTTTACATAATTTACTTATATACTGTAAAGATATTAAATTTTTTGTTAAAATTTTACTTTAAAAAAATTTTTTTTTAAAAGTGGGCGTGGTCCTTGTCCGATTTTGATACCTTTTATTAAGCGGACATACAGTAATAGGAGTAACGTTCCTGCCAAATTTTACCATGATATCTTCAACGACTGCCAAATTACAGCTTGCAAAAATTTTAAATTACCTTCCTTTAAAAGTGGGCGGTGCCGACGCCCCATTGCCCAAAATTTACTAATTTTCATCATTCGGCGTCATAAGTTCAACTCATCTACCAAGTTTCGTTGCTTTAGCTGTCTTTTGTAATGAATTATCGCACTTTTTTCGGTGTTTCGAAATTTTCGATATCGAAAAAGTGGGCGTGGTTATAGTCCGATATCGTTCATTTTAAATAGCGATCTGAGATGAGTGCTCAGAACCCTACATACCAAATTTCATCAAGATACCTCAAAATTTACTCAAGTTATCGTGTTAACGGGCGGACGGACGGACGGACATGGCCCAATCAAATTTTTTTCGATCCTGATTATTTTGATATATGGAAGTCTATATCTATATCGATTCCTTTATATATGTACAACCAACCGTTATCCAATCAAATTTAATATACTCTGTGAGCTCTGCTCAACTGAGTATAAAAACACCTACAGTCTATTTGAGGACCAGCAGGTGTATCCTAACTTAACCATCTTACTGTCCCTTAGCTAAGTTCGCCATCCCTTAGATAAGTTGACCCTTTCCTATTTTCCATACTGTTGTTACCTTCGTTTTCATTTTATTTGATTTTTTCTTTCCTTTACTTATCGCATACTGTTTTTATACCCAACTGTACTTGTACACAGAGTATTATAACTTTGATTGGATAACGGTTGGTTGTACAGGTATAAAGGAATCGAGATAGATATAGACTTTCATATATCAAAATCATAAATATCGAAAAAAATTTGATTGAGCCATGTCCGTCCGTCCGTCTGGCCGTCCTCCCCGTTACACGATAACTTGAGTAAATATTGAGATATCTTCACCAAATTTGGCGCACGAGCTTATCTGTACCCAGAATAGATTGGTATTGAAAAAGAGCGAAATCAGATTATAACCACGCCCACTTTTCATATATATAACATTTTGGAAACACACAAAATCTGATTATTTTGTAAATAATGCACCCTATAAAGTTCAAATTTGACGTGCGGACTGATAGTGAGACTCTTGATAAAAATTTAAAAAAAATTTTAAAATGGGTGTGACACCGCCCCACTTGCGATAAAATCAATTTTACAAATATTATTAATAATAAATCAGAATCATTAAACCTATCGTAACAAAATCCGGCGGAGAGGTTGCCTTTACTATAGGGATGCTTTGAAGAAAAATTAACGAAATCGGTTAAGAACCACGCCCACTTTTATATAAAAGATTTTTAAAAGGGTCGCGGACGAATAAAATAAGTTATATCTTTGCAAAAAAGAGCTTTATATCAATGTTTTTTCATTTCTCCAAGTGGATTTATAACAATAATTAGGAAAAACTTCAAATTTTGAAAAATGGGCGTGACACCGCCCCTTTTTATGACTAAGCAAATTTCAATGTTTCAGGAGTCATATCTCGAAGAAAAATTAACGGATCGTAATCGGATCGTAATAAAATTGGGTACACATATTTCCCTTATAGCAGGAATATTTCTAGTAAAAATGGATAGGATTGGTTAAGGACCACGCCCACTTTAAATAAATGACTTTAAAAGGATCGTAGGCAAAATAGTAGTTAAATCTTGGCGAAAATTTGTTTTATACCAATCGTATTTTGTGCCATTATAACAGAAATAGGAAAAAATTAAAATCTTGAAAAATGGGCATGGCACTGCCCCTTTCTTACAATGCATTTCCCAACGTTTCTGGAAAACAAGAACATTTCAAGTGTACAGCTGGGTAAGTAATGTGCGGTTTCACCCGAACTTAGACTTCCTTACTTGTTCATTTTCCTTTTACTCCACTTCCACTTCGAATACACATATTTGTTTCCCAAAATAGATAAGTTTCATATAATTCGGTTTATGTTCACTCTCTCAGTCTTCCTTCCTACCTGATTTTACTCGCTGGCTTCTGTAATGCAGGAGTCGATAAAGATTCTAATTAGAATAAATAATAATTGATGTTGTTTTTATTTTTATTTTCGGCCTTTCAAAAGTTATATCAAAAAGAATTTCCGAGCTCTAGGCCACACATATATATTAATAATAGAAA
Source organism: Eurosta solidaginis (assembly GCA_029619165.1). Taxonomy (NCBI): domain Eukaryota; kingdom Metazoa; phylum Arthropoda; class Insecta; order Diptera; family Tephritidae; genus Eurosta; species Eurosta solidaginis. The sequence goes on along the minus strand of JARSSU010012736.1, from coordinate 58,154 downwards.
TGCAATTAATTATACCATATATGTTGTATTTATTTATTTTGTCGATATTTCGATTTCAATTAGAATCATCTTCAGGGACTTGTCGACTAATTTAAAATTTCTGTGCAGAACATAGAATATCATAAACAGAAAACAAAGATGTATACAAATAATAAACAGTAATAATAAACAAAATATCTGCTAACAACAACGTATATATTAACTTGTTGGACACCCTCAGCATTATTGTTGCTAACTTCTCTTCATTACCAAATGTCTGTATGCGTAAGCGATGTTGTCGGTGTCGCTCTTAAAATTCATGCGTATGTCATTGTATTGATAATATGTAGCATTTCGAGAGTGTACCGCTTGGAATATTGTTTTTCTTCTTGCAATATTGTAACATTCTCTAAGTCCGGAGAGTGTCCCGTGGTCTTGCAATATTGTGATAAAGCCGTTCTGTTGTCGTTAGAGTGGTCGCGATTTTTGATGTTCGATTTGTGAGCGGAAATCCTTGTCTTTAGTTTTGATTTAGTAGTACCCACATATACTTTGTTGCATACGTGGGAACCGTCGCCATTACATTTAATTTTGTATATTACGTCGGATTTCTCGTATTTTTCGATTTTGCTTTTTGTATTGCTGTATATTTGTTGTAGGGTATTTTTATATTGGAACGCGATTTGAAATTTTTCTTTGACATACATGTTTGAATGTTTTATTCGGTTAGACAAACCAGGTACAAATACCGCAGTCTTATATATTTTGTTTATGTTTTGTTCTTTATTTTTATTCGTAGCGTAAAATTGGTGGATATAACCATTAATAAGGTGGATCGGAAACTCGTTGTTTTGAAGTATTTTTTTGATGATGCTTATATTTTTCGGGTGATATATTCACTCGCTGATAGAGAGAACTCGCCTGATAAAATTTTTGGCGGTGCTTATTATTATACTCCTATCATGTTTCGAGTTAAAATTTATTAACCTCCCGGAAGCCGTAGGCTTTTTATACCAGTCAAAGGTTAGGTGGTTGTTATTTCTTATTACTACCGTATCCAGAAACGGCAACATTCCATTATTTTCCATCTCAGATGTGAATTTTATTGAGTTATGAAAATAATAATTATAAAAGGAAGTACCGTTATTACACCTACATTGCTCTCATTTCCTCTTCAATTTTATTTACTTAGTTTTTCGAATAACTAAAACAATTAGTTTCCTTCACTTAATAAAAACAATGCTGCTAACAAGTCAAGCAGTTAGTATAAATTTCCTTTCCTTTTGTAATTTAACTTAAATTGTTTTTCATTAATTTTGTGCATTTGTACAAAGCCTACAGTCGTTTCGTTTCAGGAAGTACTAAAGAATCCACAATACACGCAAGAGCATCTCCTTAGTGCAGGCATAACTAAAATAGTATTACTGAGAACAAAATGAAAAAAGCAACAATAATAGAAACAACAAATACAGCAAATAACATTAGAAAATAGTAATACCAACAACACCTTAACCAACTTAACATCTTATTTTGTTCAATTAAATTTACTTCACTAATTTTACTCGAAGCACCAATTGTCTACTCTCAACTTTTTTTGTAGAAAATAAGGAATAAATAAACGGGCGATGTTCATTGCTAAACAAAAAGTTGTCAGCTGAGCTGAACAACTGTTACACAATTACAAGACTTTATAAATGCTGGAATTACATGCAACGTAAATAAAGTTACTCATACGCAGTGTACATAATTAATTAATATTGCATTGAAAAGTATTTGTAGCAGAAAGTAGAAACTATTTTTCATAGGAAATATCTAAGGGCTGTATTTTAGCTTGCTGCTGCGAAATTGATGTCGCAGACAAAACATGTAATAGGATTAACATAACGGGAAGAAGAATAAAGAGGGGTATAAATAAGATGCTCAATTTGTTTAAACATAAATGAGCTACATGCCGGAAGGGAAGTCAGTAACTAGTGATTATTATTATTAATAGGTCTGGAAGCACTGCGACCTTGGTGCAGATCTATTGTGCAAGACCTTTCAGCCTAATTTTGTATCTGGAGGCTTTTGATGTATCTAAGTACCTCTTCAGGCTTTTTACTCCATATCACATAGGGATTAAGAGTCCCACCACCTAGATGGGATAGTCTCTACCTAGCTAGAGCGACACATTCGCAGAGAATGTGAACCAGCACACAGAAACGATAATTTGGGTATAAGATATATTTAATTTACTTAGGTGATATCGTAGAGCGCAGTGTCCCGTGTAGTACCCAGTAAGAGTTCTTAGGTCCTCCCTGCTTAGGTTAATGAGCTTGGTTGATACCTTCGTTGCCGGAAGTATAAACAGTTTGGCCTGCCTTTGCCCTGGGCATGCAATCCAGTGACGTCTGAATTGTTTAGTTTCCCAGTTACTTATAATTTCCCTGGTGTGTGCTTTTGTGAGTACACAAAAGGGCTCTGGACCATAGAATGCTGATGTAGCAACCTGCTTTGCTAGGTAATCTGCATGTTCATTATCTTCATATCCCTGATGTCCTGTAACCCATCCCAGCAAAACCTAGTTTTTGATCTTCAATTGTAATTTTCTGAACTTCAATCATAACTTTCTGAACTTAAATTGAAAACTCGGAGCTTCATTTGTAATTTTTTGAACTTCAGTTGAAAATTCTGCACTTCAATTGCAATTTTCTGAATTTTAATTGTAATCTTTTGAACTTCAATTGAAAATTCTGAACCTCTATTGTAGTTTTCTGAACTTGAATTATAATTTCCTGAACTTAAATTGAAAATTCTGAGCTTCAGTTAAAATTTCCTAAACTTCAGGTTAAATTTTCTAAACTTCAATTGTAATTTTTTGAAACTTAGTTGAAGAATCTGAGCTTCAATTGTAATTTGGTGAGCTTCATTTAAAAATTCTGAACTTCAGATGCAATTTTCTGAATTTCAATTATAATTTTCTGAACTTCAATTGAAAATTCTGAACTTCAATTGAAGTTTTCTGAACTTCAATTGTAATTTTCTGTACTTCAATTGCAAGTTCTGAACAGCAGTTGTAATTTTCTGAACTTCAATTATAATTTTCTGAGCTTCAGATATAATTTTCTAAACTTCAATTGAAAATTCTAAACCTCAGTTGTAATTTTCTGAACTTCAATTGTAATTTTCTGAATTTCAGTTGTAATTTTCTGGACATCATTTGTAAATTTTTAACTTCAGTTGCAACTTTCTGAACTAAAACTGAAAATTTGCAGTTCAGAACTATCGAAAAAGCACCAATAAGCAACTAAAGAGGTAATTTTTATCTAGTTAAGATCTAGAGAAAAGGTAATGTAGCTGTGGTAATTTTCAACGGCTAGGATATCGCCATATTAAGTTCGCCCGTTGAAAACATGTGAAGGAGATGGATGGCGAACTAGTACTGGTTCTGCATGCATTAGAATCACAATAGTTTTTAAATAGAGATTTTCCTACAGGGAATGAGCAAAGCTAGATTTGGTGACGGAAAGGGTATGCTTGTCTTGAGTGCTCGTCAGAAGGAAGTTGTTTGCAATTAATTTTTCACACCTTTTACAAGCGATTTGCTCGTAATCCTTTAAAAGTTTTGTGGCTTTCGCCTAATTGATGTGAAGAAAGCGATCGCTTGTAGTTTTTGATGTTCGAAGTGGAAGTTTTATACCAACAAAGTTAGTCGAGGGGTTGTTTTACTATATTTTTAGTAATATACACTTATTTAGCAAGCGATGCTTTAGTGACGATAATTTCTTTACTGAGCGAGTGAGATAATTTGCAAAGTTTAAAGTAGTCTTATTCAACCATTCTTGAGTTGACTTGATTATCATAAACATACCACAATAAAGGAAATAGCACAATTAGGCTAGAATGCCTAATTAAATACCAATGAATGAGCTGGTGCGCTTCTAGTTTTATTATATGAAAAGTTGAAAAAATTTGTTCGCTAAATGTAACAGGAAATGACTTGGGAATCAGCGAAGCCAAGTAATATTAACCAGCCATTGAAAACATCTGATGCTAGGTGAACCCGGATACATTTTTTAACCATTGTGAATGCCCTCAGTTATTCGTCCAATCAGATTTATTCTGAGTTATCCTCAGCAAACCACTTGCTTTCTCCGATGAAATTAAGTTGCAGCGAAAGTTTGCCCAGAAATATTGGTCATCTTGTCTGCAGTCTGAACATCGGCATCAAAAGCGATGAATTATCGATAAGGGAGTTTGTTAGTATGCGCCACAATAGTGTCATCGATGCAATAGCGCAATGAATCCCTGTGACGAATCCGCTATGTATCTCACTGCAGATTAGTTGAGCTTATGCAAACATCTATTTCTGTCCATAATCAAAAACGACCATTTAAAGCTTGATACCTCGAAATCGTCACGATTTATCCACAGAAAGTCCGTCGCTCTAATCTTATATTCCTCGGTTTTCATAGAATATAGCCCCGCGGCAGTGGAACGAAGTTATCCGCCTCGCTCCTGTTCCTTTCAGAAGCTTTTCTGCCCATCTCGTTTGCAGTTTTATTCCCTTCAACATATCTTTGTCGTAAGACCCAGACGATCGACACTGGACAGAAATATACTGCTCATCTGGACGCTAGTTAAATAAAGCAGCAAGAGATGTATTCGACAGCACTCGACTCTACAGAAAAAATCGGGAGTATTTCCCAAAGCGAAATATTGAGCATTTAATATTCTTCTGAAGCCTAAATAACCTATGCTTATTTGGTTTGACAGCCGAACATAGGGAATCTGGCATTGCAACTACGTAATGCAAAGGTCCCGGCGCTTATCCACAAGGTGTATCCGCATTATATCACACAGCCAAGCAGACTTGCTTGTGTCGCAGTCTTTTTCAATTACTTCTAGGCTAGTGGATGAATACAAAGGAGTCGTAAATGATCTGGGAGCTCAAAACAAATTTTTGATATGTTATTCCGAGAAATGGAGGACATGAAGGAAATCAACACATATACTGCCTAGCCAAGCAGGGTGATATAACGCCATTTTATGGTCCAAATCCCTTCTGTGGACTTACAAAGGCACACATTAAGGGAACTGTGGGTAGCTGGAAAAAAAATTAGTTCATATAACACTGTATTGAATGCCCAGTGTAAAGACAGACCAAATTGTTCAACTCCCTGTAACGAGTCTATCAGCCAAACTCATTAATTCAGGCAGATAAGGCCGGCCTGCGAAATTTCACAGGTACTATACGGGAAACTCTAGTCTATGGCACCACCTAGGTCAGCTTAATCTATCTGATATATAAACCTGTCGTCTTCGTGAGCTGATCGCAGTGCATCGAGGACTAGATACAATAATGAAGTAAATCTAAGTATACGCCTATTGCTACCTATATAAGTTTTTTCTGATGTTATTAAGGTTAGGTTAGGTTGAACTGGCCGGTCCATAAGGACCTTACATAGACTGAATGAGTCCGTAGTGTTACCATAAGTTTGTTTTAACGACCAAATTGGAAAACTCTGCCAAAAAACAGGACCTATGTTATAAAATAACTCAGTCCTCTTAGCAAATACTAGAAGATTCCTAGGACTTAAGCCACTCGCTGCTTCAAGTTCTGACAGCTGTATCACTCCTAATAGCTGGAGTCTTAGCCTGGAAAGCGCAGGGCACGAGCACAGAACGTGCTCGATCTTTTTCTCCTCCAAACCGCACTTCCTACATTTACTTTCACTGGTCAAGCCTAAATTAAAGGCATGTGACGCCAGAAGGCAGTATCCAGTCAAACTACCCGTCATGAGTGTACAGTCTTCTCTTTTTAATGATAGAAGCAACTTTGTTAGTCTAAGGTTGTAAGACCTACACATAATCTTCGACACTTTACGGCCCCGGCGCTTGAACCCACGCCTTTCCCGCTTGGTCGATCATGTGCACCTCTCGTTTTCGCTTAATCTCGCCCAGTGTAATTGGATGGTATTATACTTTAGTTAGAATTCTTAAAGCACTGATTAATTAGAGATTCAGCCTAAAAGGGTTGATATGTTCATATTAAGTCGGTTCCGGGATGTTCAGGCTTATGTATTAGTGGTGCTTGTTACCAGTAAAGGACCACCAACATCAATTTTACTCTCAAAAGCCGGCAGAGAGTGTCTTTATCGCTACAAAAACAGCAACAGCGGATTGCTTACATACATGTATTTTAATTTTATTTCAAGTGAGTCCCTATATGTTTTGATATTACATTTCGAAACAAACTTGTATACAAAATCATTTATGAACTATTCATTTCCCTACACAAATGGGCAAAAGCCTACTAAGTACCAAATTAGTTTGCCAATAACATCTTAATGTTTACAGTTTATCAAAAATCCGTACAAACTTACAAAATAACAAGGAAACTAGCATGCAAACTTACATACGAAAAGGTTCACAAAACTTAAGCGGATACTGAAACATTGAACTTGTTCAACAAAACTTTTGATTGAATTATCTCTTGTGAGATGCCGAAAATCGTCCATGTACGACGTTTATAAAATGTTGAGCTTAATGTGCATGCAGTTTATCTGTCAAATGCATAGACATATTTACATGATATACATAGACATTAGGGCGGGTCGATTTAAAAATCGCTCATTGCTCTGTGAAAATCGTATTCTAGGGATCAAAATAAGAAACTTTGCCGAAGGAACTATACCTCTAAAACGAATTCTGGTGTCCCCCAATTTGGGTCGAACTTTTGGGAAATGGTAATTTCAATTCTACCTGCTGTGTCTTGTGGTGGCTTAAAAAAAAACAACACAAGCAATTTTACGATCTGCAATTGTGTCACAGTGATACCTTCATTTTTTAAAACGGTTGAATAAAAAACCCACACAACTATGTTTACGACATGCAAATGCATCACAGTGATGCCTTGGTCTTAAAAGGGTTGTAAAAACGCAAATTTCTAATAATTTTTTTTATTTCTTTTCTATTACTAAGTTAAATTCATTTTTTCGTTTACATATGTTCTGACTAAATAAATTTCTAAAGAGAAAAATAAACTCCAAAAAGAAAAAACATAGGCATTTCAAAGTGTGATTTTTCAAAATTTGCCCCTACCCAAAAGTTCGACCCAAATTGGGGGACACCAGAATTCGTTTTAGAGGTATAGTTTCTTCGGAAAAATTTCTTATTTTGATCCCTAGAATATGATTTTCACAGAGCATGGGCAATGGGCGATTTTTTTTGCCTCCCCACAAATCGACCCGGCCTAATAGACATATTTACATGAATATCTACATGTAGCAGTATATGTATGAAAATATCTGAGTGTGTATTGGTAAGCATTTAATATACTTACTTCCCTCGTTGGGTAAATGAGTTTATGAAAGTAAATAAATGTCTATTAAATTTGGTGCTCCTCGGCGAAAAGCCATTTACATTTTACCCGCACTCTCTGCTCCGTTGACAATCATTCCGTTGTACACAATTTCACAGTTTACAATTCAGCTACAATTTATGCAGTACGTGCGACCAAATTGGCAACAAATCGCATTGGGATTAAAGTTTTTTATGTTTCATTGCTTCAAGGCGTTAAGGTTAGAATATCTCCTTTAGACTTGTATAGCTCTTGTACTTTTTTATAATTTTATAGTAAGAGTACAAAGATTTCACCCAGGTTTACCTTGGTCAGTTGCTTCATTAAGATTCGCAAGCGGGCTTCAAACTAGGCTCACCTTAGGTGAATAATCTTTATATACCTCCTACAAATTGTGCACTCTCTTCCCATGAAGACATTGCAAGGATGCAAAATAGGTAATGCGCAGTTTTAGCATGCGCGGTTCCGGGGCTTTTTTTGTATTGACTGTAGTGAAGTATATAATACTAATCTACATAGTAGTTTCTTATCACAAAACGAATTTTTACTAATTTTTTAAATTTTCTTGCTTTTTTACGTTCTAGGGGAGGGCTTTTTAAATATATGAAATAATAACGTAAAAAAGCAAGAACAATTAAAAATTAGTAAAAATCCGTTGTGTGATAAGAAACTACTATGTAGATTAGTATTTTATACTATACTAGCTTTACCAGGCGCACGTTGTAACGCCCGAGATCGAATGGATGTTGCGTTATTTTTTCTGTTTTTGTTTTGTTGATAATTTAATTTATTGTTCTGTAAATTGAATTGAATTTTGTACGCATATTTGGTGAAATTTTCTGTTAAAACATTTTATTCTTGTATCTTATGTATCTTATTTTATATTATTGTATTGCTTTTACCGCTGATGATTGTTGCTTTGATTACATTCCGAAGAAGCATGACTGGTGAGCCAATTTTCAAAGTTGATATATGCGCAGGCATTCCTTTTGGTTCTAAGGAGTATAGAAATTCATTTGGATAATTCACAATTTTATCTTCATCTGTAACTGTGTCGATCGATTTATATTTCGTCACTTCACCAGGAAATTGATTTTGAAAGCGATCATTGATTTTGTTAACATGATCATTTTTGGGAGCTAAGATAGTTCTTTCGCATAGCCAAAAAACAAAAACATTTAAATTTAAAATTCTTAATTCTGAAATATGAAAAACTTTCGTCTTGATCGAAGGAACCTCGAGCCAAAATTTGGTGATGATCGAAGTATAGCAAACACGTTTTCATAGGGAACACACACACAGAATTTGATTTTTATAGAAGATGTAGATAGACTGAAGCTAAACAATTTTTTTAACAGCGGCAGATTACTAAACGTCCAAAAGGCATAACAGCTAAACTCAACAATGCAGTCAAACTTTAGGTGTTAAAATAACTTAAGTTTGTACGGCAGCCATAGTTTTTCCCCATTCCACATTTTACTGGAGGTTTTAGGACTTAACGTCACATAGCTCCTTACCAATTTTAATTATCCTACCATTACGACATCCAGATATATGCAGTATAATATATTCCATTTGTATGGGAGGTGCCACGCCCCCTTTTTCCCAATTCCATATTTTCTTGGTGGTGTTAAGGATTGACCTCAAATAACTCCTTACTGAATTTCAATGTTCTGGCATGTATACCTTCAAAGTTATGCATTACTAAAGATTCCATTTGTATGGGAGGTGCCACGCCCCCTTTCTCCAAATTCCGCATTTTCTTGGTGGTGTTAGGGATTGACCTCATATAACTCCTCTGAATTTCAATGTTCTGGCATGTATACCTTCAAAGGTATGCAGTACCAAAGATTCCATTTGTATGGGAGGTGCCACGCCCCTTTTATATATCGAAATTATTTTTAGCCTAAAACCTTCCCGTTGATCGAAGGAACCCATAACCAAAATTTGGTGATGATTGATGTGTGGGAAATACGTTTCCATAGCGAACACACACACACACAGAATTTGATTTTTATATATATATGGCTAAACCGATTTGGGATTTCAAAATCAACTAACCATCGTCTCTCCTTCCTGTATCTTTCCTAAAAATTTCATGGCAATCTGTCGAGCCGTTCTCGAGTTATGGAGTGACAATCAAAATGTACACTTCTTTTTATATATATAGATGACAGTCAATACAAAAAAAAGTTCCCCTTATAAGTGCGTCACCTCACCCACATTTTATAATGTCGTTTTTATAAGAAACATCTTTCAATACTCTTCTTGAGATGCTGCTATCATACTTGTAATAAAATACTAACTTAATGTATTTGGGGGCTCTTTGCAACAAGTTTTGTTAAATAGCATAGCATATTCAATAGCAAATTGCTATATTTGAAATTGTTAGATTTTGCAATTAACAAAAGCAAGTAAAATATCTTCAAAACATGCACATCACTTGTAGAAATCACAACAGCAATAAAAACAACAACAAGAAAATTAATCAACTTTTTTCTGACATGCTCATCATCAGCGTTATTTAGATAACAAATAATAACAACAAAGCTTAAAGCAACCACGCTATAACTGCAAACCCTATTACAAAAACAATAAGGACAAACTTCCGTTGTAAAATCATCAATATCATTGCTGCCTTTTTCCTTGTTGGTTCTGTCATTAAGCACTAACCAGCGCTGGTACTCCAACTATGACTAAGTTTTAAGTTATTTCGTTGGTTTTGATAAGTTGTTATAAGTTCAGTTTTGCCTTGCTTCTTAGTAGTTCTGTTTATTAGATTGTTGAAATTGCAAATTTAGTCATTTTCAAATTATACTATATGTATGAACATATTTTTCATATACAAACTATTTCAATTAGTAAAAGTTGTTGTTCATAGTCTAAAGTTCGGAATATAGCTTAAAAAGCTGTTCTCCGCATTTTCACAGAAAATATTTTATAGTCCTTTATCTAATATTGTCGTGTTGGAACAAAAGGACCACAGTACATTCTAGTATACTAAACAAATACAGTTTTCTTCCTCATAGCACGGATCACTGTGCGAACACAACAGTTGCAAAAACCAACTTTAAGATAAACATTCCCAGTAGGGATTGTTGTACGGAGTCGGATAGGTGCCTTGCTATTGACAGCAGTATTTCCAAATACACGGATGGCTTGACTTGAACTCCAGATCTCCTTCAGGCTACCCGACCACTGCAGTGTATTCCAGGCAGAAGTTTCAGCCATCATGGCAGCCGCAGCTAGGATAGGACACACAATGTTGGCAAAGAAATCTTTATTTTCAGCGACAGTCAGTCTGCCATAAAATTTCTTGGCTCCTACACTTACAATTCTGAACTAGCATTAAACTGTCGCCGATTTCTCCAAGATATGGCCCAACAAAAGAGTGTAAGGGTAAGGGACGTAGAGGGAAACTGCATTGCAGATGACCTCGCTAGACTGGGTACAACCACGCAGATTCTTCCCGACCAAGAATGCTTAGGTATGCCCCGTCCACATGCAAGCTAATGCTAAAAGGTCACATCCACCGTCAAGCTGACGAAAGGTGGCTACAAACACCGGAGTGTCGAACATTAAAGGAAACCTGGGCAAATATGGGATTCTAAAAGATCCTGTCACGTGCACAACCTAAGTAGGGATACAATTTCCACACTTGTGGGAGCACACTTGTGGGAGCAGGAGTTGTAAAGAGGATGAGGAGGTCTATGTGAGGTCTTTATTGACCGGCCAGTTTAACCTAACTGGAGCGATTAGGTTATTTTGAGGTAAAAAAATTGCATAATTACATTTAATGCGCTTAAAATTCCTTGTTCTTCAGGATGAATATAATGTAGAAATTGTGCTAAGATTTTGCTGATTTTGACTACAACACTCACTCATTAAAGTTCCTGAAAACGAAGAAAAACTGGAATTGATTTTGCGCCATAGAAATGCTTCCCTTAATCTAGACAAGTAATTTTTTGAAAATTTAAGTTGTTTTTTCTTGCTTGAGAAATACTAGCTTATGCCCGTGAGTCTCACCCCACGCTTCTATAAAAATATGCAGAACAAGCAAGGGTGTATAAGTTCGGGTGCAACAGAATATTATATACTCAGCGTGATTTTAAATTATACAGTTCATTTCAGATAAGTTACCTTTTCAAATTTTCTTACAAGGGATTTATTTTTTTTTAGAGGCTGTAAAAATATTGTATAATGTTTGATCAGAATAGGGGTGAGACACCGCCCATTAAAAAAAAACTCCCAATTTATTATTCTAGTTTATAACCCCTTTAAAAAACCTTTATAAATAAGAGTGGGCGTGGTCTTTAACCGATCCCTCCATTTTACTAGAAATATTTCCTGCCATATAGCTCCCGAAACATATCAAATTGCTGATCAAAAAATGACCGGTGCCAAACCCATTTTCAAAAATTTTAATTTTTTGCTTTGTTTTGTTATAATTCCACTTGGGAAATAAAACACAGTTGATATAAAGCTCTTTTTTGTAAAGATGTAGCTTATTTTAATCATCCACGACCCACTTGAAAATCTTTTATATAAAAAAATTTGATTATCTTCACTCTCTATATAACTGGGCAAGAGTAGTGTCTCTGCCAAATTTCAAGGTAACATCTTTAAGGGCTTTTGATTTACAGCTTGTTAAACTTCCAATTTTTATTCTTCCAAATGTGAGTGGTGCCACGCCCATATTATCATCCGATTTCTTTCATTTTCTATACCAATCTATTCTGCGTCCAGATAAGCCCGTAAACCGAATTTGGTGAAGATGTCTCAAGAGATACCTTAAATATATTTGCTCAAGTTATCGTGTTAACGGACAGACTACTGACGGACATGGCCTAATCAAAATTGTTTCGATTCAACTTTATTAGCTGACCTAATCATGTGAAAACGACTTCATAGCTTAAAAGGAAATTAGAAAGAAATGTGAAGCTTCTCAAGGCCAAAATAAGGACATATCAATTTTAAAAATCGGATGTCAAATAACCAAGTTACAACGAAACAAGTAAGGAAGGCTAAGTTCGGGCGTAACCGAACATTACATACTCAGCTGAGAGCTATGGAGACAAAATAAGGGAAAATCACCATGTCGGAAAATGAACCTAGGGTAACCCTGGAATGTGTTTGTATGACATGTGTATCAAATGGAAGGTATTAAAGAGTATTTTAAGAGGGAGCAGGCCATAGTTCTATGGGTGGACGCCATTTAGCGATATCGCCATAAAGGTGGATCAGGGTTGACTCTAGAATTTGTTTGTACAATATGGGTATCAAATGAAAGGTGTTAAAGAGTATTTTATGAGGGAGTGGGCCATAGTTCTATAGGTGGACGCCATTTAGGGATATAGCCATAAAGGTGGATCATGGGTAACTCTAGAATTTGTTTGTACGATATGGGTATGAAATGAAAGGTGTTAATCAGTAATTTAAAGGGGAGTGGTGGTAGTTGTATATGTGAGGCGTTTTCGAGATATTGACCAAAATGTGGGCCAGGGTGACCCAGAGCATTATCTGTCGGGTACCGCTAATTTATTTATATATGCAATACCACGAACAGTATTCCTGCCAAGATTCCAAGGGCTTTTGATTTCGCCCTGCAGAACTTTTTCATTTTCGGTAATATGGTAGGTGTCCCATCCATTTTGCAAAGTTTTTTCTAAAGTTATATTTCGCGTCAATAAACCAATCTAATTTGTTCGTATTTGGTATAGAATTATGGCATTTTTTTCATTTTTCGTAACTTTCGACATCGAACAAGTGGGCGTGGTCATAGTCGGATATCGGCCATTTTTTACACCAATACAAAATGAGTTCAGATAAGTACGTGAACTGAGTTTAGAAAAGATATATCGATTTTTGCTCAAGTTATCGTGTTAACGGCCGAGCGGAAGGACAGGTGTCCTAGACAAATTAAATGAAAAAGGGCGGAGCCACGCCCATTTAGAAATTTTCTTTTATTTTTGTATTTTGTTGCACCATATCATTACTGGAGTCGAATGTTGACATAATTTACTTATATACTGTAAAGGTATTAAATTTGTTGTTAAAATCTGACTTACAATTTTTTTTTAAGTGGGCGTGGTCTTTCTCCGATTTTCCTAACTTTTATTAAGCAAACATACAGTAATAGGAGTAACGTTCCTACCAAATTTCATCATGATATCTTCGACGACTGCCAAATTACAGCTTGCAAAACTCTGAAATTACCTTCTTTTAAAAGTGGGCGGTGCCAGGCCCGTTGTCCAGAATTTTACAAATTTACTATTCTGCGTCATAAGTTCAACTCACCTACCAAATTTCATCGCTTTATCCGTCTTTGGTAATGAATTGTCGCATTTTTTCGGTTTTTCGAAATTTTGGATATAGAAAAGTGGGCGTGGTTATAGTCCGATATCGTTCATTTTAAACAGCGATCTGAGATCAGTGTCCAGGAACCTACATACCAAATTTCATCAAGATACCTCAAAATTTACTCAGGTTATCGTTTTCGATACTGATAATTTTGATATATGGAAGTCTATATCTATCTCGATTCCTTTATACCTGTACAACCAACCGTTATCCAATCAAAGTTAGTATACTCTGTGAGCTCTGCTCAACTGAGTATAAAAACCTTTTCGGCTGTATTTCGAAGGATCAAAATAAAAAAATGTTTTTCCGAAATCCTCTCAACATATTCCTTAAATTTTGGGGCGGATATTAGCAACTTTTTGTTCGATCCAGTCCAATGTATACCTATCTATATTTCTTTATACCTGTACAACTAACCGTTATCCAATCAAAGTTAATATACTCTGGGTGCAAAGCACACAAACTTCGCTTAAGGTTGTGTATTTCCGAATTTCGATATTGCCAAAACCCATAGGATATACGATAATTTGTGTAATGTTACTTGTCGTATAAATAAAAATAGTTTTCGATGATATCGCGATTTTGTTTAAGCAATCTATGTTTGTACGTCAGCCATTATTCTGAAAAATCCCATTGGTATGAAAGGTGCCACGCCTCGTTTTCCACAATGCCACATTTTACTTAAGATGCTAGGACTTAACGTCATATAACTCCTTACCATTTTTCATTATTCTAACATTACTAACTCCACATATATGCAATATCAAGCATTCCGTTTGTATGGGAGGTGCCACGCCCACTTCTTGCTCACTCCACATTTTCTTGATGGTTTTAGAAATTGTCTTCATATTACTCTTTACTAAATTTCAATGTTCTAGCATGAATACTTCAAGAGTTACGCAGTATCAAAGAATCCGTTTGAGTAGCAGGTGCCACGCCTCTTTTATAAACCGAAATTATTTTTAGCTTATGACCATCCTTGAATCGTTTGTAATGGGTGTCTAAAAGTTAATTGTGATCGGCAGATCCGTTTAGGATGCAAGCCGAGCTATACGTACATATATAATTTGAATTTTATATATTAGGGTAGATTTCCTTAAACATGGAGAAAATTGTATACAAAAAAATTAAAAATTTCCTTAACTGTCACGGCCGCGTATTTCTATTGGAGGTGCTCAACTTTACAGTCGAGTACTCTTGCCCACTTAGCTAACTCGTACATGTCAATATTGTGAGAAATATTCAATCATGTATTCTAGTATTAAAAAAAAATTAAGAAAAATTTTCCCTAAAATTGATGAAAAGTTGTATACAAAAATTGGATATTCTTGCGCATTACAATAAAATTTAAAGAAGTTTTTTTAGAAAATGTTTTTCTCATTTTAGATAAATGTGTTGTCCTAAGTGTAGTATATATCTGTGAATTTTATAAAGGCTTGGCTTCCCCGAAAGTGGTGAAAGTTTTCAGTATGAACAAATATTCCTTCACTTTTTTCTGGTTTCGGCAACTTTGGTAAAGAATTAAGTTTTGTCTATCCAAAACTGGTAAAGGATTTCAAATCGTCGGTTAACTGTAAAAGTTACAGTCATAATAATCTGCAAAGGGTAATTCTAAACTTAGACACCAATGGGCCAAATAAATATTTCTTAGTTGTTTTGATAACATTTTTTTTTCAAATTTTGTTTTCACGAAAATTTTAATAACTTAGTCAGTTTTTAACATATATAATATACGATTAATTTCCAATTATTATGCAATGTAGGATTGGTATAGTTTTCTGATAAATTAGTGCATACTAGGGCGGTTTTAAAATATTGATGTCGGATTTTTTTTGGGGACACCCCCCTAAAATGTTTCATTTTGTTAGATTTTAAGATAGCCAAAGTTTGAGCGCAATTGGAAGATGTTAGCACGGGCCACTGGGGCCTCCAAATTTTGAAAATCTCGATTTTTTGGCAAAAATTTTCAATGAAGTCTAAGTCTTGTTTTGGTGCTAAACACGCTCTGGGGGCGTTAAACCAGGCTTTACAGTGGCCCCAGTGGCACGGTGTAACATCTTCCAATTATGCCCAAACTTTGGCAAACTTAAAATTTGACAAAATGAAACATTTTAGGAGGTTGCCCCCAAAAAATTCTGACATTTTTTCTCCTTGAGATAAAACCATAATAATGTGTATATCTTAAAGGTAAAAAAATTGCAGTTTATGCCTTAAATGTCTAATGAGAAAAATTATAAAAATGGACCCTAGGCCAATAAATTAAAACTTACATGAGGTACCGAAGCTTAAATTTTTGTACGCTATGAGATAAAACAACCCTAGTGCATACAGATGGCACCAAAAATGATGAAACCCGTAAAAAAGTGAAAAACCAAATTTATACATTCTGAAAACTTCACAGATGAGTTATGTTTTCATAGTTTATATGTATATATATCGTTGGGAAGGTCTAAATCTCTTCATACGAGATCCAAAGAAAACTGAAAATAGAGTTATTGTCAACAAAATTGGAGCTCACAAGGGTACAAAGATACGAAGGCCAGGTTTTTTCTCTGTCTCTCACGATTTTGGGGGTGTCCGAGAAAATCGTGTATGTAGTCAATCTAAGATCTTCAAGATCTACTAGAAAAATGATATGACTTTCCAGGAAGTTTCACTTTTGTCTCTTTCGTAACACTCGGTAACTTGTTTTATTTTTCACTAAAAATCGTCAAATAAAGACCTCCAATAGACTGAATGTATCTATCGTGTTACCAGAATTTTGTGACGATCAAACGGAAAACCGAGTAAGGTACCAGGATATAAGTACAAGTAATGAAAAAAACTAGAAGTTGTCTACGACATAGCTAAGTTATTTTCTCGAGTTCTGCCGTCACTGGTAGCTGGAGTCTTGACTTCGCTATCGCAGGACACGTACACAGTGTGTGCTCAACTGTTTCTTCCTGTAGCCCATATATCTTGCGTCTGCTATCACTGACGCGGCCGAATTTATAAGCAGTTGATGCCACAAAGCAGTGTACAGTTAGTATGCCCATTATAATTATTGAGTTTTCTATCTTTAGGGAGCGTTATATATAAACGCTGCTTTCATGATCTCTCAGAACTAAAGTCCATATACACGACTTCTCTCAAGACGTTACAGGATTGTTTCTGTAGCGCATTATATTTGCTTACCTTCTTAATCCTTTATTTTATCTTATTTTCGCATCCATTTTAAGGTTTTATCAATTGGCGGAGGGAGGGAATTTTTTGAAAAAATCTCTGAGAGCATCGATTCGGGTTAGAAATCTCCTGTGATACGTAACTAGGTAGTCCATTAAGAAGTAAAAACTAAAATGTACTAAATGTACTATCTTATGCATTGTATGTTAGCGACAGCAAACATCGATAAAAGTAAAATCGAAAATATGTTTTTGTAAAGTAAAGAAAACCAACACATTGGTCTAAGAAAATCTAATGTTGATGACATGCAATCAGGATTTCTGCAAATTTTTATCTCTATACCAATATCAATTTCCCATTTACGCAAACCGATCACATTTTAGTACCAACTTCATTTAAAAGGCTACGATAATCGCCACAAGACGTTTGCTTTCATTAAATTGAACAATTTGTAATATCCTGCGTACTCGCATTTTTGAAGGCAGCGCTTCCTTGCAATTATCTATATTTGTACGTATGTATGTATATCTTTAAAGAAAATCCTGTCGTGGTTATGCACTGCAATAACAATAGAAAAATCAAATTCCAATACAAAAGCAACAACAAAAAGTAAGGATGGGACGGTCTTCTGTGTGGGCGAAAACCTCATACCTTTCATGAACGGAGCTGAACAATAATGTGTTGAAATTTTAAAAATTCATATAACCGGAACAATCAGTTGCATGCGATATATAGTATATACATATACGACTAATCTTAATGATTTTTTCAGACAACAATGTATCTCTCATAAGTAAACTTCCTGTGTAATTTCAAGTTTCTAGCTGTTAAAATGAGGAAGAAATTACGTTAAACCTCTTATCTGAACAATCGGTTGTATGGGATATATGATATATACATATATGAACGATCTTGACATTTTGTTCGCAAAACAATGCACGCTTTATATGTAATCATCCTATGAAATTTCAATCTTCTAGCTGTTGAAATAAAGAATAACGACTAAACCCCTCATATTCCAAAAATTGGTTGTATGTGGGATATATGTATGTATGCTATAGTAATCCGATACGGTCGGTTCCGACAAGTCATCAGTCGGACACCCAACTATAACAGCTCAACACATTTCATCACGATACTATAAAAATTGAGGGACTAGTTTGCGTTCAAACAGACAATCGGACATGGCTAAATCAACTCAGTTCGCCATCCTGATCATTTCGGTATGCTTATTGTTGCGTCTATCTCTTCTCTTCTAAGGACTTGAGATTCATGACAGACTAATAATTTAATTTTCATAAAGGGTATAATAAGCAAACCACAACAAAAACAAAACTTAAGCATTTTCAATTGAAAAGCTCTTTACATACATAGGTACATACATGGGATGCATTTAACACTTTCCTTAGATCACGTTAAGTTTGGCTTATTCCAAAGAATGCATTTGGGTTGAACACACAAACACATATACACCCACTTTGCGTATGGCGTTAAGCATTTTAAGATTATGTATCTCTGAAATATGTAGCTTCAAAGTAGCAAAATTCCTAGCGTTTGGTAAATCGAAAACATTTATGAAAATGCTGTGGCGATTTCAAAATGCCATTCCACACAGCAGCAGAGAAGATGTAGTAGCTGCATGCGTGTGTTTGTGTGCGCTTTAGTGTTCTCTGCTCCTTTTTCAACAATGTCGAGCGTTTATTGTTATTGCACAGCATCAATGGTAACAAATTTTCACAGAAAGGATATTGGGTTTACATACTTACAGCAATTTTGATGAAAAAAGGAAAAAACATTCGCATTTTATTATTATTAAAGCATTGAAAATCTTTGCGTTATGTTAAGGCTAGTTTACATAGGGGATAAAAATTCCGAGATATCGGGAGCGGAGTGTGACTGAAGCTATCCTAAACCCTTCCCAATCTTGACTTTGTTTTAACTTGCTATTTAAATGGTGCTTAACAGATTAAACAACAATGGCCGTGCAACAAGGTGCACCAGTCGCTTCTTCGCTGTGCTAACTTACGCCAATTGGTAACAACAATAGAACTCAAGCCGTTTTTCACCTGGTTCTACTAGCGATGTGTGAGCCGCTCTCTTCTTCTGATTCCATAGGCAGTTTGGAAAAAAATACTTGCTTAGCCAGAGCATCATCTTCATTTGCATAACATAGCCTAGCTAGCATAGCGCCGTATTTAATTTCGCTGGAGAATGTTGACGTCTGCGCATAGCATGTACAGCCCATCATTAAATCCTGTTATGGCACTCGCCGTCGCCAAGGACGGATACAATAAATTAGATTGTAATTATTGAATTAGTCGAAGATCATGATTTTCGTTTGCCGGTAGAGGGGCGGAAATGAGCTGGCTCTTTGCGTGATGACAGCAGATACGTTCTTTCATCCTTATCATCATAGATTCCATTTTTCCCGCTTCTTTTTCCTGATTAGTAGAAGCACAACTTATGGCGCTGTTGTTAAGACCAATGATATCAATACCGTAAGCTTACGCCAGTACTTGCACGCCTTCTAGAATATTGTTCCAGCGTGTTCTGCGGCGTGTATTATTTTTTTCAGCATGAAATTAAATATTTCACAGGAAACCGTTTAGTTGCGTACGGCTCGGAGAGCTTCTTCTCAATTTCGACTGAGCTGATGGTACTGCTCAACATGATTTTGCACGTCCGCATAAGTTTTGCAAGAAAAACCAATTCAGACGTCGCGGCATAAAGGCAGCTCCTCTTCGAGCTGGCGAACGCGGCTTTTTCGCGGGGGTTTTTTCCAAGATTTTGCGCATAGTAAAAATCTGGCCGGTAATTGATTTACCACATCTTAACTCGCATTGATAAACACCAATCAGGCGACTCACGATGGGCTTCAATATTTCGCACAATTCGCTTGTCAGGACCATATACGCAATAATATGAAGGCTGATTTTGCGATAGTAGGCGCAGAGATCCCCTATGTTGGACTTGGTAAGAAAATTTACATTCCAATTATCGGGCGTGCACTCGTTGAACCATATTTGGCAAAGAAGCTGATGCATGCGCCTTACCAACTGCTCGTCGCCGTATTTGAAAGTTCCGCAGATAATCCATCAGCGCCCGCGGCCTTGTTTTTAATATGGTTATTACTATTCGGGTGGGGGATATTGATTTATCATCGTCGATTTCGTTATCGGGTTGATCATATCTGGCCGGTATATTGCTGTTTTCATTTAGGAGGGCAAAGAAGTGTTCCCTCCATAATCTAAGTATCTCTGGACATCGCCTAAAAGGTCGCCCTTTTAGTTCATATGGGAGTTTGCCCCAAGCTCTTCGCACTCACGCCTTCCGTCTTTGCTTTTTCTTCCAGTATAGGCGCCTTGCTTTCCCTTTCCCTCATTATCTCTCCCCTCTGTCGGTGCATATATTAAACGTGACTTTACTTTGCTTCACAAAGATTAAAATCGCTGAATATCAAATGTGAATACTCGAGTTCATCATAAATATATACAAAAGTATGCCATAATAATCTCTTAAATCTCAGACTATTTCCGATATTCAATTATCGTTACTTTTTTTCTCACTCTTTGGAGGAAATTTTCGTGGCTTGCATAATTTCAATGCCATCAATGGAAAGATATCTCATATGCTTATAAGTACATACATTTATTAAAAACTGTTTATGTATGTGTGCATATAATTTAAATTTGCCTTGATGCTTTCACTAGCACAGCATCACACTTTTA
Organism: Eurosta solidaginis; assembly: GCA_029619165.1. NCBI lineage: Eukaryota > Metazoa > Arthropoda > Insecta > Diptera > Tephritidae > Eurosta > Eurosta solidaginis. Next base: position 37,583 of record JARSSU010012736.1, on the reverse strand, counting down.
ACATAAAAGGAAATTAAGCTCATGCAAGTTAAGTGCATTAAAGGCGACGAAGCATGACAGCTTTGACAGCTATGTATGTATGTGAGGTACTGTAACTTGGCAGTCATATTTAACCTGAACTTGAAGAAATAAATTACTTCGAAATTATAATCGCAATTACTTGCCTCGGTATCTGATAATTCAATCAATTAATTTTGTGAGCGACTACAAAATACCCGATTTTTGATGTGTAAACATATTTGCTCACGGCATGGGAAAATTAATGTGCGCGTAATGTGTAAGCGTAAGCGTGGACGTGGACGTAGCCTCTGTAATTGGTATGCAATATTGGGAATATATGTGCAATGTAAATGCTAGAGGATGCAAAGGTAATGATTACTACACTGTAACGTAAAATGGAAAAATATACATATGTACGTGGTAGACTTGATATGAGAGAAATCGCACAGCACGTTACTTAAGTATAATATAAAGTCTCTGATCATATATGTACACAATTTGTATGCATGCCAGTGCACGAAGGGATGTATACACTGCTGTTTTGTTGGAGATAACGAACAAGAGAGTGTTTAGAAAAACAAAGCACGTGGTTAGGTATTTAGGTGTAAGTTGAAATTTAGTTCTTTATAGGATTTTCTTGGTTTTAACGTCATTGTGAAGTGACTGGCTAGATTAACATGAAATAGAAAAGTTAGGGAAAGAAAAAATATATAATAATTTAATAAAATAAAGTAAAATAGAATAAAAAGAAATAAAAAATAAAATGAAATGAAATAAAATAAAATAAAACAAAATAAAATAAAAAAATTAAATAACATAAATTAAAACAAAAGTATAAAGTAAAATAAAACTAAACAAAATGAAATAAAACAAATGAAAATAAAATAAAATAAAATAAATGAAAAAGAAATAATAAAATTAAATTAAATTAAATTAAGCAAAACAAAATAAAATGAAATAAAAAATATAAAATAAAACTAAACAAAACGAAATAAAATAAAATAAAATAAATAAATTAAATAAAATAAAATAAATAAATTAAATAAAATCAAATAAAATAAAATAAAGTAAAAAATATAAAATAAAATACAATAAAACTAAACAAAAAAAATAAAATAAAATAAAAAAAATAAAATAAAATAAAATGAACTAATATAAAATAAATTAAAATAGAATAGAATAAAAAAATAAACTTATATATATAAAATAAAACAAGATCGGAAAAAAAATAAAATAAAAATCAAATAAAATAAAATAAAGTAAAACAAAACAAAATATACATGAAAAAAAAATTAATAAAAATGAAATAAAATAAAAAATAAGTAAAATAAAACAAAATTTAATAAAATCGGTTTTTATGCGACAAGTATTCGGCTTTTATCGAAAAGCGATCGATTTATCAGCGAAAGGCTAAGATATGCTATCAAAATATAATCCATTTTTATCCCAATTTGTTTTTTGGAAACTTAAAGATTTTTTTTTGTTACCCATTTGTTATACACGTGTTATCTATTTACTATCGAAAAGTTATCGGAGTCTTACCCATTTTCTATCGATTTGTTAACGGCGATTCATTGGTTAACAGATACTGCTAAAACTTCAATATAAAACCGATGGCACTAGTGCACCCCCATCGGTGAAAAGCCGATAGAGAACCTACAAGAGGACGATGACCAGCTGATAAAAAATCCAAACCTCTTTGATAAAAATTCGCTATCAATAATTAACCGATATTAAAACAATTTTACTTCAACCTCTTGTCGAGCTCTAATTAACATAAAAATATTGTTTTCCCAGACGTATATATAGGTTTACACATCGAACTTCACGGGTTTTTGGTTCTCACGCCTTTTTCTTTATTAGAAGCAATCGTTAGCAAAAATTTTTTTTACTCTTTCAAAATGTATTTTGTTTCTTTATTAACATTTAGTTTTGTTTGTTTCGCTTTATTTGTGAGTATTACTCTTTGTGTATATGCTTAACTTAAGTTTAAAGTTTGATAGCCGTTTTTTACCATCCCTAGTTAAGTTTACTTTGAACAAAAAAAAACCTCGTGACAAGTCGCTCCATAAAAAACCGTTATCAATTGTTCTTTGTACTCATTGCAGTGATATCAAATAAAAAAATTCTAAAATATTTATCTAGATGTGGTTAGATATACATAGACATAAACTTATATAAACATACATACATATTTAGCATATATTTGTTTCAATTTCATTAATATTTATTTAACTTTTTATTTGCAGATATCGCAATCACAACAGAGCTCCAAAGCTCGAAAAACACACTAGCTCTCTGAGAGCAGAAGTAAACCAGACGGAGTGCAGGGGTAGAGGTGGCATAGCTCTAAAGCACTTTGTATCGCCTCCGAAGACATATTTGGTTACCGCCGACCACGCAAAATCAGATAGTACGATGCGTAGAGCTCGAGCAAATTTTTCCAAAGAATCCGGCGACAGACAGAAAGTTTATGGCCAGAAGCAAACTCCTATTAAAACGAAAACGCCTGGTAACCCGTGTCCAGAGGACGCTTCAATTTAGAGCGAATACTTCTACATATTTGTTCATAAATATAGAGAGAGATGGTACGCCCAGGGAAGATGATGAACCTGAGGCCGCATTCGATGTTGATGGAATAAATATTCCCCCACCCGTATATGACGAAGTAAGAATAGCGATAACCAGGCAAGTCCGTGGGCGCTGATGCGATTGCCTGCTGAGCTATTCAAATACGGCAGCGATGAGTTGGTAAGGCACATGCATCAACTTCTATGCAAAACATGGTCTAACGAGTGCATGCCCGATGGTTGGCATCTTGAGTATTCTTTGCCAACTCCACAAGAAAAGGGATCTTGCAAACTGTTCCAAATATCGCGGAGTCAGCCTCCTTAATATCGCGTCGAGTGTAGTGTGCGAAAAATTGACTGATTGGACCTTATCAGTGAGGCTTCAGACCTGGTAAATCTACCAGCGACCAGATTTTCACTATGCACCAAATCTGGGAAACCCGACGGAAAGATATCCACTAAAAGCACCGCTTCGTCGATCTTAAAGCCGCCTTTGATAACACGAAAAGCAGCTATATTCCGCTATGTCTGAATTTGGTTTCCCCACGAAACGGTTGTGAAAAATGACGCCTAGGAACGCCATCAGCTCAATCTAAGTCAATGACCTCTTCGAGCACAAGGTTTCAGACAGGGTGACCCCCTATCGTGCGATTTTTTTTTAATTTGATACTGGAGCAAATAATACGAGCTGCAGAAGTTAAAGGCTCTTGAACAATATTCTATAAAAGCGTGAAATTACTGGCGTATCATGGCAATATTGATAAGTAAGCTCTACATACTCCAAGCTGGAAAAAAGTGGAAAAGATGGTTTAGATGGTGAATGAGGACAAAACGAAATACCTGCTGTCTTCGGGCAAAAAATCGACGCAGTTGCATTTTGGCAACTCCGGCACGGTTACCATTCTTAATATCGAAATAGTAATTAAAAGGAAGTTGCGTGAAAACGCAAATTTATTTAGTGCCTAAGCATTAATTAATTTCATTTAAGTAATTTGAATTGAATAAACAAAAGACAGCGGAATACGTTTTGGTTTTTCTGTTTTGTTTAGTTATCAAATGAGGTAAGACAAGAAAAATTTCTTAGCTGATTGTTTTTTTTTAATTCTCACATAAGCGAAGAGTTTCTTTTTTACCCTTACTATCGCGATTCATCAATAAGCCTAGGTATTTCCCAAGGTTTATTGTGTGAGGAAAATTTTAAAAACAGGAGATGTAGAAGACATTGCTTACTATAACAGGAGCTCAGAATTTAAACACAAGCGGCAGCGGAAACAATTTCCCTGTACAATGGCTCTTTAAAGTACACTAAAATTTTTATAGTTTACTAGCGTGGAGGGGAAATTAAGAAAAATTGGAAATGTAGCAAAACTTGCCTACTCTAATAGGAGATCAGAAATTAAAAGAAAGCGGTAGCGGAAGCAATTGCATTACTAAATGCACCTAAAACTATGCAACAAATTTAATAATTTGTATAACGCATTATATAGTCTATGGCAGAGGATCAATATAATTTGCATGATCTCGCTAAAGAAGAGCGCGTGATAACTTTCTTTGTCGGTTCGTGTAAATATGCTGTTGTTCGCCTACATTGAACCTTCTAAGTTTTTCCACTTTCTCCATGCGTAAAGAGCGAGCACGATTTCTATATCGTAACCTATAAATTGATTCTAAAAATAGCTGGCTGTTGCTAATAATCCTATAAACCTGGAAATGGGTAAGACAGCATAAACTAATCGAGATAGATATAGACTTCTATATATCAAAATGATCTGGCCGAAAAAAGAAAATCATTTAGCCATGCCCGTCCGTCCGTTCGTAAACACGATAACTTGAGTAAATTTTGAGGTATCTTAATGGAATTAATTAACGAAATCGGACTATAACCACGCTTTACCCTATATAAGTAAATTATGTCAAAATTCAACTCCAGTAATGACATGGTGCAACAAAACACAAAAATAAAAGAAAATTTGGCAAGGACATAGATTATATGAAAATGGGCGAAATCGGTTGAAACCACGCCCAGTTTTTATACACATCGACTGTCTGTCCTTCATATTAACCGTTAACTTGAGCAAAAGCCGATATATCTTTGCTAAACTTAGTTCACGTACTTACCTGAACTCACTTTATCTTGGTATTAAAAATAGGCGAAATCCGACTATGACCACGCCCGCTTTTTCGATATCGAAAAATGAAAAAAACGCCATAATTCTATGCCAAATACGAAAAAAGGGATTGGCTTTTTCAACGCAAAATATAACTTTAGAAAAAAATTTGTAAAATGGGTGTGAAACCTACCATATTAAAAATGAAAAAGTTCTGCAGGGCGAAATCAAAAGCCCTTTGAATCATGGGTTCGTGGTATTACATATATAAATAAATTAGCGGTACCCGCCAGATGATGTTCTGGGTCACCCTGGTCCACATTTTGGTGGATATCTCGAAAACGCCTTCACATATAAAACTAAGGGCCACTGCCTTTTAAAATACTCATTAATACCTTTAATTTGATACACACATCGTACAAGCACTTTCTAGAGTCAGCCCTGGTCCACCTTTATGGCGATACCTCGAAAAGGCGTCCACCTATAGAACTAGGGCGCACTTCCTTTTAAAGTACTCATTACCACCTTTCATGTGACACCCATATCGTACAAACACATCGCAGGGTTACCCTAGGTTCATTTTCCGACATGGTGATTTTCCCTTATTTTGTCTCCAAATCTCTCAGCTGAGTATGTAATGTTCGGTTACACCCGAACTTAGCCTTCCTTACTTGTTAGACTTGTATTTCTTCACTTAAAAGATGTGGCCAACCTTTTCAACTGGAATGTGTCAGATTCTCATTGCTTTAGTAAAGGATCTAACGAAATTAGCACACTCATAATAAAATCGTCTCCAGACGGCTCTATATGGAGCCATAACTGTTTAAAACACGAGCTCAACAGTTCACAGAAACATCCATCGAAAGGCACGATAATAGCCTAGACACATAAAAAAATGATCGTGATCACAGATTGGACACAGCTTAAATATTGTGCCTTTGAACAGGTTTGCAGAATATAAAGACCGACGACAGAGTAATGATACATTGCTCCCAAATGTATGCTGCAAAGTAATATGGCGCTAGTTACTTCAATTTTGCCTTTTCCCCGATCGCTTTAGCAATGTTTGCGTTCGGGCATTTTCAGGCGATGCATTCGTCACTGAAGTACGTCAATTGTCCTCGATCTTTTTATTCTGAGCACCTAATCACACACTGTGGAATGTAATATACCTACCTACCTTCTTTATCTAAAAAATACTTGTCAACTAAAAAGCACCGACTAACACCAAATACTGCGCATTTAAGTAGGTGCTCAGAATATAAAGACCGACGACAACTGAAGTAAATGATTTATACCTTCCCCTTGATGTTTGCTACAAAATTATATGGCACTGTCTCAAATAAGGCATTTCCTCTCTATCGTTACACAGAGTGCAGCTAAATTGAGTATAGTTCCCACTACATGGTGTGAAAGGCATCTTACCATACTCCTTCAAAACACTTCTTAAAACTTTTAAATATTGTGCTCGCTAGGTCTATCTCAAGCTGATCTCAAAGACGATAGCACAGACCGAAACATTTTCTGAAGGCTCTTCTTTAAAGCTTTAAACATTTTTAAAATGTATTAAATGAAAGTTCATCATCAATAAATAACCACCTCCTAATCTGTATTTAACTTAAGACCAAAGAAGGCGTTGCAGTAGAATTCTAGCCCTTTTTCAGTCCCAAACAAAGCTGTAAAGCTGTTTTCTGGCATCGTACTCCTAAAAGCATCCTTACCGCATATTCCTGAATGTTAAATATATTTTCTTTGATCCTTCATTATGACGCGCTAAGTAGTCGGGCGGATCCAGATTTTGCTTGGAAGGTGAAAAAAGTCGGAAATTTTGCATGTTGTATACTCTAATAGGAGCCCAGAAATTAGTTAACCCCAGCGGGTTAGGGGATCAGAATATACTCGCGGTAGGTATGCCTGTCATAAGAGGCGACTAAAATACCAGATTCAAGGGGCTGTGTGGCGCAACCTTTCAGATTGCCAGCGCAATATATAGCTTCTCCAAACCCAATTGTCAACCTCACCTATCCGCGGCGAATCCTGTTTCACTAACAGGCGAGGCTTTGGCGACCCCAAGCTCCTCATGGAACTTGGGGGTATGGATGGAGGGAATGGCCTGAAGGTTTAACGTGGCCACATAAATCGTTCCCGAGATGGTCGGGCTAGCACCTTAATGGTGCTATGGTCCTGGAAGGTACCCGATTTGTTTCCGGCAAAGGACCATCACATCGATAACACTCCCCAAAGCCTTCGGGGAGCAACCTTATCACTACAACAGCAACAGCCCAGAAATTAAACACAAGCGGCAGCGGAAACAATTGCTTTATAAAATGCTTCTAAATGTATGCTACACATTAACAATGTAGAGAAGAAGCAATTCCCCTGCAGGCATTATATATCATAAGGTGCGTGCACATTAGCGGCGCGTCATGAAGCATCAGGGGCTCTACACTTTTTTTCCTATTTTTTCAACATTGCCGATCATTTCGCGTAGTGATTCTGCCTATAAGTGTGGATTGCTTCATAAAAATACATGCAAATAATATTGTATTTCTGCGTCGTGCAGGGCTGCTCAGTATGTCCTTAGTTTTACTGCAAAAGTAGATTAGCAATTAGTAGAAGCAATTTCCCTGTACAATGCTCTTTAAAGTGTACTAAAATTTGTATAGTTTACTAGCGTGGAGGGGAAATTAAGAAAAATCGGAAATGTAGCTAAACTTGCCTACTCTAATAGGTGATCAGAAATTAAAAGAAAGCGGCAGCGGAAGCAATTGCATTACTAAATGCACCTAAAAGTATGCCACAAATTTACTAATTTGCATAACGCATTATATAGTCTATGTCAGAGGCTCAATATAATTTGCATGATCTTGCTAAAGAAGAGGGCGTGATATCTTTCTTTGTCGGATCGTGTAAATATGCTGTTGTTCGCCTACCTTCTAAGTTTTTCCACTCTCTCCATGCGTAAAGAGCGGGCACGATTCCTATAGCGTAACCTATAAATTGATTCTAACAATAGCTGGCTGTTGTTATTTATCTTATAAACCTTGAAGTTAGTAAGTAAGTATGTTTGTTATTCTTCAAGATCCATCCATCCCTTCGCTGGGTTCTTTTCTTGTTCACGAAATCAAAGCTAGGCTTGTAGTTAGGACCTGGTCTGCTACATTTAAAGGATGTGGAGAACCTTTTCAGTTGTAAAGTGTCAGATTTCCATTGCTTTAATCAATGCTTTAACGAAAAAAGTACACTCGTTCCAAACACGTGTCCCCACGGTACCTAATTTAGTCCTGAAATAGCACTATGGAGATTTTGCAATTGTATTTAAACCGATCTGAACAGTTGACAGAAACCATCCATCGAAAGGCACGATAATAGCCTAGACACATAAAAAAGTGATCGTGATCACAACTTAACACTACTCAAATATTGCGCGTATGAATACGTTTGCAGAATATAAAGACCGAGAACAGAGTCAGTACATGATTGATACATTGCTCCCAAATGTATGCTGCAAAGTAATGTGGCGCTAATTGTTTCAACTTTGCCTTTTCTCCGATCGCTTTAAACAATGTGTGCGTTCGGACATTTTCAGGCGATACATACGTTATTTAAGTGTGTCGTCGGTCTTTTTATTCTGAGCACCTAGTCACACACTGTGGAATGTAAATACAGGGTGCACGCAACTTGAATATAATATACCCTACAGCAGACACTCAAGAATATAAATTTTTTTTTAATCCCAACCTGCGCGGGAAATTTTGCCAATATGACGGTTTTACCTTAAATTAATACATTGTAATGGCTTTTTTCTTAAGAAACAGGCGCAAATTTTCTTTCCTGACTGATAAAGTAGCTCACTCATGTGGGTTCGTGTAAACATTTGGGTACAATCAGAGTCCGTCGCAGTAGAATAACTCAATCAACTCGCATAACATCGTTCATCATCAATAAATAACCACCTCCTAATTGCATTTAACTCAAGACCAAAGAAGGCGTTGCAGCAGAATCTAGCCCTTTTCAGTCCAAACAAAGCTGTAAAGCTGTTTTCTGGCATCGTAATCTTAAAACCATCCTTACCGCACGTTGGATGGAGATATAAAGTAAATCCTGAATTTTAAATATATTTTCTTTGATCCTTCATTATGACGCGCTAAGTAGTCGGACAGATCCAAATTTTGCTTGGAAGGTGAAAAAAGTCGGAAATTTTGCAAATGTTGTATATTCTAATAGGAGCCCAGAAATTATCACAAGCGGCAGCGGAAACAATTGCATCATGAAATGCTCCTAAATGTATGCTACACATTAACAATATAGAGAAGAAGCAATTCCCCTGCAGGCATTATATATCATAAGGTGCGTGCACATTAGCGGCGTGTCATGAAGCAGCAGCGGCGCTACACTTTTTTACCTATTTTTTCAACATTGCCGATCATGTCGCGTAGTGCTTCTGCCTATAAGTGTGAATTGCTTCATAAGAATACATGCAAATAATATATTTCTGCGTCGTGCAGTGCAGCTCAGTATGTCCTTAGCTGTACTGCAAAAATAGATTATTATTTGATATTCCTTTGTGTTTTTTGTTTGTTTGTGTAAATATACTTCACTACCTTTCCTGCAACAACTTAACTTATTTCATTCTCTTTAATCCCAATCTGCGCTGATATTTTGACAAAATGACAGCTGTACCTAAAAAATACATTCCAATGTTTTTTTTTGCTTAAGAAACTAGCGTAAAATTTCTTTCCTCACGGATAAAGGATCATATCCGTGAACAGAGCGTAAGATACGGCGTACATAAAATATACGCGAGATGTTTTCGTGTGAACATTGGAATACAATCGGAGACCGTCGTTGCAGAATAACGCAATTTTCCAATTCGATCTAAATACTGTTATAGGCTAATTATTTATACGTCTTAATAGAAACGTGACAAGAAACTGGCACATTGCGCCTATGAATAGTTCCTACATGGTGTGAAAGACATCTTACCATGCTCCTTCAAACACATTTCTAAAAACTTTTAAATGTCGCGCTCGCTAAGTCTATCGTAAGCCGATCTCGACGACGATTACACAGGTAAACAAATTTTTTCTATGGCTCTTGGTTTTAGGCTATAAAGTTTAACAATTAAACAATAAAATTCATCATGAATAAAGTACCATAAATAAAGCGCCTAATCTCCATTTAGCCTAAACCCAACTGCCTTAAAGATTCCTCCTTGATGCGGAAATGCGGTTTTTAATAATGGGATTCACCAGCATGACTAATTGAAGGAATTGCACGACAAAGTCTGAATACATTTACGAGCCCGCTCCTGTTCGTCTGGATCATTGGCTGTGTTGTACATGGTTTTTGGACGGATATCATCTGTGTCGGAATGCACGTATTTGGCAAGAATTAAACTTCCTCCAGTGAATTTTTTGTGGAGCTGGCGCCTATATTTGTGAGTCGTTGCTTGCTCTCTTGCTGCCCTTGCTCAACTCTGCTTACATTTTCCACAATACCAAACGTAATAATCAGGAGCGAAAGTGTCATGTAAAATTGTCTCATGTAAAAAATAAACGAAATAAACACTTTAGTTAAGGTTTATTTTTTACATGAAAACAAATATGCAGAAAAAATTTTTTGTAATTAGTATTGTTATTCTTACTTATCGCACGTAATATATGAGTTATAACCTAAGATCCATTTGATCCTTGATTATTTTTCTAATTTTTTTTTAGTTTGGAAATTTAGAAGTTTAAAACTTTGCAATTTACTCACTGGCCGACACTACTGTTACAAAGCCATGGCAGTATGACCGTTGCAGCTAAAAATAATACATTACAAGGGATTTATGCTTATGCAGCAAGCCAAAAGTTATTTCCTTATGGATAACGTAGCGCTCTTCCGTGATCAGAGCCTGAGATACGGCATTGTGTCACGGATGATAATAAAAGTCCATCGAAGTAGAAGAATCCACAATGCCATGGAGACCCACGAGTCACACAAAACTTCGATCTAAATACAGTAATAGGCTGATAGTTTATCTGTCCAAATGAATTGTGGTATGAACACAGGAGTTGCGCCTAAGAATAATTCCAGCATGTGTGAAACACGTCTTAACATATTCTTTACAAAAAATTTTAAACTTTGAAATGTTGTGCTCGCTATCATCATAAGCCGATTATACAGGCCGAAAAATTATATGAAGGCTCTTCGTTTAAGGAAAGTAGGAAAATGTGTGTGCAGGATGTATTTTTTCTAAAATTCATCATCTAAGTTACCGCCGCGTAGTCTATTGTGGAGGGGTTTGTTTCTTCTGCCAGCGATAATGATACGAAGAGATCAAGCCGAGCTTCTCTTCTAATTTTCGTCGTCCTCTTTTATATTTTGTGTATGGAACTCCATGTTTAGCGCCGTTCCCGAAGGGAGAAGCTTCTCGTAGCCCTTTGGAGTGCTTTCCAAATTATGCCGAGTGGCGACCACGCTTAGAAATACCTTTTTCGAATTAAAAGAAACTTGTTTCTAAAGTGTTTGGTTGCCAGGTTTATTTTCTACAGCTATGAATAAATAACATACCAATTGAAAAAACTTTCAATTACCAAATTTCTCTTGGGTGAGTGAGAGCGAGTTAAAGGATTGTGTGCAACGTGAATCTGGAAAATTATATTACGTGTCCAATAAAACCTCGTGTCCAAGATACCTAGATTCCCCCAACCTTCACAATCAGCATGCCTGACCTAATAAGGGGGTTGCTGTTTTTTGCTACACAAGCGAAATGCCCACCTTTTGCTCAGAAACTCGAATCTAAGAAAGTGCTTAATTTTTATGCGTGGTACTCGTTGTACGCACGGTAAATGAAATGCTACATTTTGGGATAGCGGAGCATACATTTAGGTGCAAAGTGTAATAAATTGTTTCCGGTGTCGCTTGTTGTACGTTCTGAGCACCTGTTAAAATGTACAATATTTCCCTAAATGGTCGTCCGCAATTCATTGATGATGATGACTGCTACTGAAATGACAGACAAGCAATATGCATTTTACACTGATGCGTTTTTGAGGCCACGGGGCTTCGGCTAGAATCCTGGACTCTAGTTGCTGTTTAGGTTAGTATTCCACCAGAAAATTTCGAACTACGTTCCAAAATAACGTTTATACCATATTTCGGGGGGCGAATCTATCATTTGGTGGTTATTTGATTAATTTTCTTCTTCCATGATTTGCTGGCAATTTGTTGAAATCAGTAGACAGTTCTAGACAAACACAGAAAATAATGCAATTATATAAAAAGGAATAAAAAAAGGCAGGATATTAAAGAGGACAGAAGGTTTACAGGAACAAACAAATAAAGACACAAATCCAATTCTATCGAAGCAAGGTCAAATTATATTCAGCTGTCGCAGTAAATAATACCTGCAATCCACCTTAATATGAAGCATTCTTTTAAGAACATTTTATGGTGCAATTGTTTCCTCTGCCACTTGTTTTTAGTTTCTGAGCTCCTATTAAAGTAGGCAACGTTTGCTAAATTTCTACGACGACATAGGCACGCGATAAAACTTCACCCACATATATACATAAAATTAGACAACATTTTTTGACATTTATATTATCTCCTCGATAACTTAATTAATAGAAAGCAAGAAACCATCATAAAAAGTTAACACATAGATGTAAAAAAGAAGCAAAATGCAGAAAAAGAAGGTCAGCGTATTTACACAACAAACAAAAAAAAACTAAATTCTGCTGCGTTTTCTTTAATGCAGCTGGGTTTAGGCTAAACAGAGATTATTTATATAATGCTGAATTTTCACGTAACAGATTTTTTTTTAGCCTCAAACTAAGAGACCTAGGAAAATTCTCGACCTGTGTAATGGTCGAGATCGGCTTACAATATATCTTGCGAGCGCGACATTTAAAACTTTAAGAATTGTCTTTGAAGGAGTATTGTAAGATGCGTTTTACACCATGTAGGGACTATTGTTAGGCGCAATGTGCGACTTCATGTCACGTTTCTATTGGTACGGAAAAATAATTAGCCTATGACAGTATCAACATTATCGCAGGTCTCGCTTGGCAGATCGCGTTATTTTTCTGCGACGGACTCCAATTGTATCCCAGTGTCACACGAATACATCTCGCGTCTATTTTATGTACGACATGTCTTACGTTCGGTTCATGGCGTGATCCTTTATGCCTGAGGAGAGAAATTTTACGCTTGTTTCTTAAGCAGAAAGCCACTGGAATGTATTTCTTTAGGTGCAACTGTCATTTCAAACAATTGACAAAATATCAGCGTAGATTGAGATTAAAAAGAATGAAATTAAATTAAGTTGTTGCAGGAAAGTACGTAAAGCATATTTACACAAACAGGAAGATCAAATTATAATCAGCTTTTGAAGTAAAGCTAAGGACATACTGAGCTGCACTGAACGACGCAGAAATATATTATTTGCATGTATTCTTATGAAGCAATTCACACTTATAGGCACAAGCACTACGCGACATGAGCGGAAATGTTAAAAAAAATAGGTAAAAAAGTGTAGCGCCGCTGCTGCTTTGTGACGCGCCGCTAATGTGCACGCACCTTATGATATATAATGCCTGCAGGGGAATTGCTTCTTCTCTATATTTTCAATGTGTAGCATACATTTAGGAGCATTTCATAATGCAATTTTTTTCCGCTGGCGATGGTGTTTAATTTCTGGGCTCCTACTAGACTATACAACATTTGCAAAATTTTCGACTTTTTTCACCTTCCGTCCGACTACTTAGCGCGTCATAATGAAAGATCGAGGAAAATACATTTAACACTCAGGATCTATTATCTCCATCCAACATGCTGTAAGGATGCTTTTAGGAATACGATGCCAGAAAACAGCTGTACCGCTTTGTTTGGACAGAAAAGGGATAGAATTCTACTGCAACGCCTTCTTTGGTCTTAAGTTAAATGCGGATTAGGAAGTGGTTATTTATTGATGATGAACTTTCACCTAATAAATTTTAAAAATGTCTAAAGCTTTAAAGAAGAGCCTTCAGAAAATGTTTCGGTCTGAGTTATCGTCTTCGAGATCAGCTTGAGATAGACTTAGCGAGCACGAAATATAAAAGTTTTAAGAAGTTTTTGAAGGAGTATGGTGAGATGCCTTTCACAGCATGTAGGAACTATACATAGGCGCAATGTTCCAGTTCATGTCACGTCTCAGTTTAGCCTACGACAGTATTCAGATCGATGTTATGCGAGTTTATTGAGTTATTCTACTGCGACGGACTCTGATTGTATCCAAATGTTCACGCGAACGCACATGTCTGTTTTATGTACATCGTATCCAAGTTCTGTTCACGAAGGAGCAACTTTATCAGTTGGGAAAGAAATTCTGCGCCTGTTTCTTAAGCAAAAAGCCCTTACAATGTATTAATTTGTGGTACAACAGTCATATTGGCAAAGTTTCCGGAGCAGTTTGCGATTGAACAAAAAAGTAAAATAAATTTAATTGTCCTCGAAAACATTTGAAGGAAAATTTAAATCTAGTTTTGTAACTCTGAAAAAACAAAAACAGTATAGAAATCAAAAGCTAAATTATATATTCTTGAGAGTCTGCTATAGGGTATATTATATTATATTCAAAATACCTGCACCCTGTATAACGATAGAGAGGAAGTTCCTATTTGAGACGGTGCCACATAATTTGTAGTAAACATTAAGGGGAAGGTATAAATCATTTACTTCAGTTGTCGTCGGTCGTTATATTCTGAGCACATATTTAAATGCGCAGTATTTGGTGTTAATCGGTGCTTTTAGCTGTATAGCCCCACTACTGCTACTAAAGGTAGGAGGGTAAAGTATATTACATTTCACAATGTGTGAATAGGTGCTCAGAATAAAAAGGCCGACGATAATTGACGTACTTCTGTGACGTATGCATCGCCTGAAAATGTCCGAACACACACATTGTTAAAGCGATGGGGAAAAGGTAAAATTGAAATAACTAGCCCACATTACTGTTTTAGCATACATTTGGGAGCAATGTATCAATCATGTACTTACTCTGTCGTCGGTCTTTATATTCTGCAAACCTATTCAAAGGCACAATATTTAAGCGGTTCCAATCTGTGATCACGATAACTTTTTATGTGTCTAGGCTATTATCGTGCCTTTCGATGGATGTTTCTGTCAACTGCTGAGCTCGTGTTTAAATATAGAGCCATAGATCACGCGAACTAAATTAGGTGCCGTCTGGATACGATTTTATTAGGAGTGCGCTAATTTCGTTAGATCCTTTATTAAAGCAATGAGAATCTGACACATTCCAGTTGAAAAGGTTGAACACATCTTTTAAGTGAAGAAATACAAGTCTGACAAGTAAGGAAGGCTAAGTTCGGGTATAACTGAACATTACTTACTTAGCTGAGAGATTTGGAGACAAAATAAGGGAAAATCACCTTGCGAACTTAATGAATCGCGATAGTACTGGTAAAAAGGAACTCATGCGAGGCCGTGGTTATAGCCGTTTGAAGTTGCTTCAATACCTAGGCCGAAAACATTATTTTGATTCGAAGAACGACGATACTGAAACCTCCTGCAAATGGTGCCCATCGCTTTTGTGAAAATTGCAAAATTAGCTAAGAAATCTTTCTTGTCTTACCTCACGTGATAACTAAAAAAACACAAAATAAAAACGCATATCGGTGTATTTTGTTTATTCAATTCAAATTACATAAATTAAATTAATTAATGCTTAGAAAGAAAAAAAAATTGCGTTTTTATGCTATTTTCTTTTAGATTCTTCTTCGATATTATGAATGTCATCCGTGCCGTCGTTGCCAAAACGCAAATGCGCCGCTTCTTTGCTAGATGACAGCAGGTACTTCGTTTTGTCCTCATTCACCATCGAACCTATCTTTTCCGCGTTTTTCCAGTTACGAATATGTAGGACTATTTATCAATGTCGACACGACCGTCATTTTGACAAAATATCAGCGTAGATTGGGATTAAATAGAATTAAATAAATTAAGTTGTTGCAGGAATGGTTTATGCAGGAATGGTAGTGAAGTATATTTACAAAAAACAAACACAAAAATATTAAATAATAATTTACTTTTGCAGTAAAACGAAAGACATACTGAGCTGCACTGCACGACGCAGAAATATATTATTTGCATGTATTTTTATGAAGCAATTCAGACTTATAGGCAGAAGCACTACGCGAAATGAGGGGCAATGTTTGAAAAAATAGGTAACAAAATGTAGCGCCGCTGCTGCCTCATGACGCGCCAATGCTGCTTCATGACGCGCCGCTAATGTGCACGCACCTTATGATATATAATGCCTGCAGGGGCTTTGCTTCTGCTGTACATTGTTAGTGTGTAGCATACATTTAGGAGCAATTCATAATGCAATTGTTACTGCTGCCGCTTGTGTTTAATTTCTGGGCTCCTATTAGAGTATAGGTACAACATTTGCAAAATTTCCGACTTTTTTCACCTTCCAAGCAACAAAATTTGGATCTGTCCGACTACTTAGCGCGTCATAACGTAGGATCAAGGAAAATATTTTTAACATTCAGGGTCTACTTTATATGTATGTATCTCCATCCAACTTGCGGTAAGGAGTACGATGCCAGAAAACAGCTTTACAGCTTGTTTGGACTGAAATATGGAATATGGCCTTCTTTGGTCCTAAGTTAAATGCAGATTAGGAGGTGGTTATTTATTGATGATGAACTTTCATCTAATAAATTTTAAAATGTTTAAAGCCTTCAGAAAATGTTTCGGTCTGTGCTATCGTCTTCGAGACCAGTTTGAGATAAACCTAGCGAGCACGAAATTTAAAAGTTTTAACGCAGATAGTACCAATGTACTAAATATAGTACACCTAGATCATGTCGCGTCATGCTCGCATTTGAACTTTCTCGTTAGCGCGCAATGCAACAAAGTGTTCATAATGCTTGTAGCAGCCGTTAGACATACATCGCACGTAGGTGGAAGAGTTAAGATTTCGTGTTTTTTCTTGTCGAAGTTTGACAAAATTGCAAAATGGAAAATTGCCATATACGGTTCGAAAGGTAAGACAATATAAAATATTATATAAGATAAAAATGAACAATTTTATAGGTAGGTTGAAGAAAGATATCCAATAATTCAGTATAATATGAAAAACTTAGGTGTTTTTAAAAATGTTATCTATTTCGGCTAAACAAACTAGGGTGTACTATATTTAGTACATTGGGACTATATGCGTTGTGTTTGTCATTATTTCATAGGGGTGTTTCACTTAACGAAGTACTTGCTATTTTGGAGGATGACGATGATAATGGGAATATAGTTGAAGAAATTTGTATTTTTCCACCAATTGATGCAGCGGATGAATTGACAGATGAAGACTCCGGGGACGAGGACTATCTGCAGATAGATAACCTTCCAGCTTCTCAACTGCGGGCTCCAACAGAAGTTGTATTTGAAGGAAGAAATGCCGAGCATACTTCACCAGATGATTCCGATGACGACCTGCCATTGAGCGAGCTAGAAAAAAGCAGAATCTTCGAAAACGTATGGCAAAAAACTAAAGAGATATAACTGGGTAAAGGAGGACTTAGAATTTTCTGTTACGGATTTCGAGGGACCTCCATTCTCAATGGAATCGGAAAATCCTCTAGAGCTCTTTTTTAAGTTTTTCGATGATGAAGAGCTAATTCTGACCGAAACTAACAACTATGCCCAACAAAAAAAACATCAATGCAAACTTTGAAAAGCGCGAAATTTTAGCATTCATAGGAGTTTTGATATTGAGCGGATACGTACAGGTTCCAAGAAAAAAAATGTACTGGGAACGCGAAAAAGATTGCCACAATGACCTGATCTCAGATGCAATAACCAGAAACCGATTCTATATGATTTTTTCCAATTTTCATGTCTGCAACAATCAACATTTGGATACTGATGACAAGTTTGCAAAGGTAAGGCCTCTTTTCGATGTGATAAATAAAAAATTCATAGAGCATGCACCATTAGAGGAAATGCATTCAATTGATGAGGCCATGGTACCATATTATGGCCGTCATGGTTGTAAACAGTACATCCATGGAAAACCGATTCGATACGGCTATAAGTTGTGGGTAGGTGCTACCCGGTTAGGTTACTTGAATTGGTTTGAACCATATCAGGGGGCATCAACAAACATTAGCAAAAGGTATGAGGATTTTGGGGTTGGAGGTGGAGCTGTGCTGGAGTACGCACAATCCTTAAGTGACAACTGGCCAGATCGGAAGTTCCATCTATTTTTCGATAACTTTTTTAGTTCAGTTCCTTTGATCGAAAAACTCACTGAGTAGAACTTATACTCAACCGGAACAATAAGGGAAAACAGACTAAAAGATGTATCTCTGTTGAACTCAAAAATCATGAAAAAGGATGATCGAGGATCCTACGACTACGCAAAAATCTCTGACGAAAATATAATAGCAGTGAAGTGGCATGATAACAATGTAGTTTGCCTTATATCAAACTTACACCGGTACAACCGGTTCATACAGTAAACCGTTACTCACGACGGCAAAAAAAAATATTAGGGTGGAGCAACCGCATCTCACAAATATGTACAATGCCAATATGGGTGGAGTAGATCGTTCCGATCAAAATATCAGCCTATATAGAGTTTCAATCAGAGGAAAAAAGTGATATCATTGTTTATTGACCCACTGTATTGACATGGCTGTGCAAAATGCATGGCAATTGCATCGAAAACAAAATGGAGACATGGACCAGCTGAAATTTAGGAGAGTCATTGCAACGACATTACTGCAGCAAAATCGTAAAGAGCAAACTTACCAAAAGGGACCCAGAGGAAGCTTGGAAGGATCAGTTTTACGCTATGATGGCATGAATCATTACGTGGTTAATCAGGATAAGCAAACTCGTTGTGGATTTTGTCATGAACGGGCCTTGACCAGATGCTCAAAGTGCGATGTTGGAGTGCATGTAAAGTGTTTTATTTCATTTCATACTAAAAATTAATTTTGTCGTTCACAACGCATATGCTCCCAATGTACTAAATATAGTACGGCCTTAAAATCCACTTTCATCAATTAAATGTTTTAAAAAAAGTTTAGACATGTCTTTTTAATCACAATTGAAGTCCAAAAACATAAAAATTAGTTTGGTTACCTTCCCGGTTTTGTCTTGGGACTATCTGGGTTAAGAAGTGTTTTGAAGGAGTATGGTAAGATGCCTTTCACACCATGTAGTAGGAATTATACTTAGGCGCAATGTGCCAGTTCATGTCACTTCACAGTTTAGCCTACGACAGTATTCAGATCGATGTTGTGCGAGTTGATTGAGATATTCTACTGCGACAGACTCTGATTTTACCCAAATGTTCACGCGAACCCACATGAGGGAGCTACTTTATCAGTTAGGAAAGAAAATTTTGCGCATTTTTATAAGAAAAAGGCCTTACAATGTATTAATTTAAGATACAACCGTCATATTGGCAAAATTTCCGGCGCAGGTTGAGATTATTAATTGAATTGTCCCCGAAAAAATCTGAAGGAAAATTTAAAACTAGTATTGTAACTCTGGAAGAAACAAAAACGGTATAGAAATCACAAAGCTAAAATTTATATTCTTCAGAGTCTGCTGTAGGGTATATTATATTCAAGTTGCGTGCACCCTGTATAACTGTAGAGACGAAAAGCCTTACTTTAGATGGCGCCACATAATTTTGTAGCAAACATTAAGGGGAAGGTATAAATCATTTACTTCCGTTGTCGTCGGTCTTTATATTCTGAGCACCTATTTAGATACGCAGTATTTGGTGTTAATCGGTGCTTTTTAGTTGTATCCTCACTACATTTAAGGTAAAGGTAGGAGGGTAAAGTATATAATATTCCACAATGTGTGAATAGGTGCTCATAATAACTAGACCGACGATAATGGACGTAGTTCAGTGACGTATGTATCGCCTGAAAATGTCCGAACGCACACATTGTTAAAGCGATCGGAGAAAAGGCAAAGTTGAAACAATTAGCGCCACATTACTTTGCAGCATACATTTGGGAGCTATGTATCAATCATGTACTGACTCTGTTCTCGGTCTTTATATTCTGCAAACTTATTCATACGCGCAATATTTGAGTAGTGTTAAGTTGTGATCACGATCACTTTTTTATGTGTCTAGGCTATTATCGTGCCTTTCGATGGATGGTTTCTGTCAACTGTTGAATCTGTTTAAATACAATTGCAAAATCTCCATAGTGCTATTTCGAGACTAAATTAGGTACCGTGGGGACACGTGTTTGGAACGAGTGTACTAATATCGTTAAAGCATTGATTAAAGCAATGGAAATCTGAAAGATATCACGCCCTCTTCTTTAGCAAGATCATGCAAATTATATTGAGCCCCTGCCATAGACTATATAATGTGTTGTGAAATTAGTAAATTTGTTGCATTCTTTTAGGTGCATTTAGTAATGCAATTGTTTCCCCTGCCGCTTTCTTTTAATTTCTGATCTCCTATTAGAGTAGGCAAAATTTGCTATATCTCCGATTTTTATTAATTTCCCCTACGCGCTATTAAATTATAAAAATTTAGTATACTTTAAAGAGCATTGTACAGGGCAATTGCTTCCGCTGCCGCTTGTGTTTAAATTCTGAGCTCCTGTTATAGTAAGCAATGTCTTCTACATCTCCTACTTTAAAAACTTTCCTCACACAATAAACCTTGCGAACTACCTAGGCTTATTGATGAATCGCTATAGTACTGGTAAAAAGGAACTCATGCGAGGCCGTAGTTATAGCCGTTTGAAGTTGCTTCAATACCTAAGCCGAAAACATTATTTTGATTCGAAGAACGACGATAATGAAACCTCCTGCAAATGGTGCCCATCGCTTTTGTGAAAGTTACAAAAATCATCTGAGAAATCTTTCTTGTATTACCTCATGTGATAACTAAAAAACACAAAACAAAAATGCATATCGGGGTCTTTTGTTTGTTCAATTCAAATTACATAAATTAAATTAATTAATGCTTAGGAAGAAAAAAAAATTGTATTTTCATGCAATTTTCTTTTAGATTCTATTTCGATATTATGAATGTTATCCGTGCCGTGGCTGCAAAAACGCAAACGCGCCGCTTTTTTGCTAGATAACAGCAGGTACTTCGTTTTGTCCTCATTCACCATTGAACCTATTTTTCCGCTTTTTTCCACTTTGGAATATGTAGGACTTATTTATCAATATCGACACGACCGTCATTTTGACAAAATATTAGCGTAGATTTGGATTAAACAGAATGAAATAAATTAAGCTGTTGCAGGAAAGGTAGTGAAGTATATTTACACAAACACAAAGGAATATCAAATAATAATCTACTTTTGCAGTAAAGCTAAGGACATAGTGAGCTGCACTGCACGACGCAGAAATATATTATTTGCATATATTTTTATGAAGCAATTCAGACTTATAGGCAGAAGCACTACGCGAAATGAGCGGCAATGTTGAAAAAATAGGCAACAAAATGTAGCGCCGCTGCTGCCTCATGACGCGCCACTGCTGCTTCATGACGCGCCGCTAATGTGCACGCACCTTATGATATATAATGCCTGCAGGGGCTTTGCTTCTTCTGTACATTGTTAGTGTGTAGCATACATTTAGGAGAAATTCATAATGCAATTGTTACTGCTGCCGCTTGTGTTTAATTTCTGGGCTCCTATTAGAGTATACAACATTTGCAAAATTTCCTACTTTTTTCACCTTCCAAGCAAAATTTTGATCTGTCCGACTACTTAGCGCGTCATAATGTAGGATTAAGGAAAATTTTTTAACATTCAGGGTCTACTTTATATGTATCTTCATCCAATTTGCGGTAAGGATGCTTTTAGGAGTACGATGCCAGAAAACAACTTTACAGCTTGTTTGGACTGAAATATGGAATATGGAATAAAGCCTTCTTTGGTCCTAAGTTAAATGCAGATTAGGAGGTGGTTATTTATTGATGATGAACTTTCACCTAATAAATTTTAAAAATGTTTAAAGCCTTCAGAAAAGTTTGCGGTCTGTGCTATCGTCTTCGAGATCAGTTTGAGATAGACCTAGCGAGCACGAAATTTAAAAGTTTTAAGAAGTGTTTTGAAGGAGTATGGTAAGATGCCTTTCACAACATGTAGTAGGAATTATATTTAGGCGCAATGTGCCAGTTCATGTCACGTCTCAGTTTAGCCTACGACAGTATTCAGATCGATGTTATGCGAGTTTATTGAGTTATTCTACTGCGACGGACTCTGATTGTACCCAAATGTTCACACGAACGCACATGAAGGAGCTACTTTATCAGTTAGGAAAGAAAATTTTGCGCCTGTTTCTCAAGAAAAAAGCCCTTACAATGTATTAATTTAAGATACAACCGTCATATTGGCAAAATTTCCCGCGCAGGTTGGGTTAAAAAAAATTAATTGAATTGTCCCCGAAAACATCTGAAGGAAAATTTAAAGCTAGTTTTGTAACTCTGGAAGAAACAAAAACGGTATAGAAATCACAAAGCTAAAATATATATTCTTGAGAGTCTGCTGTAGGGTATAGTATATTATATTAAATTTGCGTGCACCCTGTATAACTGTAGAGACGAAAAGCCTTATTTTAGATGGCGCCACATAATTTTGTAGCAAACATTAAGGGGAAGGAATAAATCATTTACTTCCGTTGTCGTCGGTCTTTATATTCTGAGCACCTATTTAAATACGCAGTATTTGGTGTTAATCGGTGCTTTTTAGTTGTATCCTCACTACATTTAATGTAAAGGTAGGAGGGTAAAGTATATAATATTCCACAATATGTGAATAGGTGCTCATAATAACTAGACCGACGACAATGGACGTAGTTCAGTGACGTATGTATCGCCTGAAAATGTCCGAACGCACACATTAACATTGCGATATCCTAGAGGACTGCACCATATACTCCAGCTCCGCATTACATCAGAGTAATCCATGGCATGCCCACAGTGCAATAAACATCGTGTAGTGATTACTATCGTTAAAAACGAGCAACGATCGGCTTACAATATGTTCGTGTAGAAACATAAGTTGGTCCATCGCTGCATTACAGTGGAGTATACTGGTAAGTACTCTAGTGGACAACATGATCCAACGATTTTTGCAGGGTAGTTATGGCTCCATATAGTGCCATAGATCACGCGAACTAAATAAGGTGCCGTCTGGATACAATTTTATTAGGAGTGTGCTAATTTCGTTAGATCCTTTACTAAAGCAATGAGAATCTGACACATGCCATTTGAAAAGGTTGACCACATCTTTTAAGTGAAGAAATACAAGTCAAACAAGTAAGGAAGGCTAAGTTCGGGTATAACCGAACAAAACATACTGAGAGATTTGGAGACAAAATAAGGGAAATCGCCTTGCGAACTTAATGAATCGCGATAGTACTGGTAAAAAGGAACTCATGCGAGGCCGTGGTTATAGCCGTCTGAAGTTGCTTCAATACCTAGGCCGAAAACATTATTTTGATTCGAAGAACGACGATACTGAAACCTCCTGCAAATGGTGCCCATCGCTTTTGTGAAAATTTCAAAAATTAGATAAGAAATCTTTCTTGTCTTACCTCACGTGGTAACTAAAAAAACACAAAATAAAAACGCATATCGGTTTATTTTGTTTATTCAATTCAAATTACATAAATTAAATTAATTAATGCTTAGAAAGAAAAAAAATTGCGTTTTTATGCAATTTTCTTTTAGATTCTTCTTCGATATTATGAATGTCATCCGTGCCGTCGTTGCCAAACGCAAATGTGCCGCTTCTTTGCTAGATGACAGCAGGTACTTCCTTTTGTCCTCATTCACCATCGAACCTATCTTTTCCGCGTTTTTCCAGTTACGAATATGTAAGACTTATTTATCAATGTCGACACGACCGTCATTTTGACAAAATATCAGCGTAGATTTGGATTAAACAGAATGAAATAAATTAAGCTGTTGCAGGAAAGGTAGTCAAGTATATTTACAAAACAAAGGAATATCAAATAATAATCTACTTTTAGAGTAAAGCTAAGGACATAGTGAGCTGACCTGTACGACGCAGAAATATATTATTTGCTTATATTTTTATGAAGCAATTCAGACTTATAGGCAGAAGTACTACGCGACAGGAGCGGCAATGTTGAAAAAATAGGTAAAAAATTGTAGCGCCGCTGCTGCCTCATGACGCGCCGGTAATGTGCACACACCTTATGATATATAATGCCTGCAGGGGAATTGCTTCTTCTCTACATTGTTAATGTGTAGCATACATTTAGGAGCATTTCATAAAGCAATTGTTTACGCTGCCGTTTGTGTTTAATTTCTGGGCTCCTATTAGAGTATACAACAATTGCAAATTTCCAACTTTTTCACCTTCCAAGCAAAATTTGAATTCTCTCTCGTCTAGTTAGCGCATCATAATGAAGGATCAAAGAAAATACATTTAACATTCAGGATCTACTATCTCCATCCAACATGCGGTAAGGATGCTTTTAGGAGTACGATGCCAGAAGACAGCTTTAGAGCTTTGTTTGGACTGAAAAGGGCTAGAATTCTACTGCAACGCCTTCTTTGATCTTAAGTTAAATGCAGATTAGGAGGTGGTTATTTATTGATGATGAACTTTCACCTAATAAATTTTAAAAATACTTAATGCTCTAAAGAAGAGCCTTCAGAAAATGTTTCGGTCTGTGCTATCGTCTTCGAGATTAGCTTGAGATAGACCTAGCGAGTACGAAATTTAAAAGTTTTGACAAGTGATTTGAAGGAGGTAAGATGCCTTTCACACCATGTAGGAACTATACATAGGCGCAATGTCCCCAGCTCATGTCACGTCTCAGTTTAGCCTAGGACAGTATTCAGATCGATGTTATACGAGTTTATTGAGTTATTCTACTGCGACGGATTCTGATTGTACCCAAATGTTCACACAAACGCACATGAGGGAGCTACTTTATAAGTTAGGAAAGAAAATTTTGCGCCTGTTTCTTAAGAAAAAGGCCCTTACAATGTATTAGTTTAAGGTACAACCATCATATTGGCAAAATTTCCCGCGCAGGTTGGGATTAAAAAAATGAATTGAATTGTCCCCGAAAACATTTGATGGAAAACTTAAAGATAGTTTTGTAACTCTGGAAGAACAAAAACGGTATAGAAATCACAAAGGTAAAATATATATTCTTGAGAGTCTGCTGTAGGGTATAGTATATTATATTAAATTTGCCTGCACCCTGTATAAAAGTAGAGAAGAAATGCCTTATTTGAGATAGCGCCACATAATTTTGTAGCAAACATTAAGGGGAAGGTATAAATCATGTACTTACTCTGTCGTGGGTCTTTATATTCTGCAAACCTATTCAAAGGTACAATATTTAAGCAGTGTGATCACGATCACTTTTCTATGTGTCTAGGATTATCGTGCTTCTCGATGGATGTTTCTGTCAACTGCTTAGACCTGTTTAAGTGGTTACGGTTCAGCTATGAAATCTATACAATTGCAAAATCTCCATAGTGCTATTTCGAGACTAAATTAGGTACCGTGTGGACACGTGTTTGGAACGAGTGTGCTAATTTCGTTAAAGCATTGATTAAAGCAATGAGGATCTGACACATTCCCCCTGAAAAAGATTGGCCACATCCTTTAAGTGTAGCTTAACTACAAGTCAAAAAATAAGGTGGGAGTCATATTTTTGTGGGATTACTATCAAACCACCGCTGTGCACCGAAAGCAATTATGTAATCGTAACATACGATCACGGCTCCAAAACTATTTTCACTCAAGCTATAAAAATTAGGCTATTTAAAAAAATGATATTATATTATGGATACAGTGAGTACGCGTTGTCCATAGTTCACATATTTCATTAATCCGATACACTGCTTCGGAGCTATTGTGATTTAAAAAACGGCATTCGAACACGGATCGTATGTTACGATTCGGTCCCAGGTTCTGATTACGAGAACAGCAAAAGAAACCAGAGAAGGGATGGATCTTGAAGAATAACAAACATACTTAATTACTTATTTCCAGGTTTATAGGATTAATAACAACAGCCTGCGTTGTTAGAATCAATTTATAGGTTACACTTAGCTCGCTCTGTTCGCATGGATGTAGTGGGAAAACTTAGATGGTCCAATAAAGGCGAACGACAGCATATTTATACGCACAAACAAAAAGGATATCACGGCCTCTTCTTTAGAAGGATCATATACGAATTATACTGAGCCCCTGCCATAGAGTATATAATGCGTTATACAAATGAGTAAATTTGTGGTATACTTTTAGGTGCATTTTGTAATGAAAGTGCTTCCGCTGCCGCTTTCTTTTAATTTCTGATCTCCTACTAGAGTAAGCAAGTTTTGCTTCATTTCCGATTTTTTTCAATTCCACTCCACGCAAGAAACTATAAAATTTTTAGTATATTTTTGAAAGCATTCTAGAGGGCAATTGCTTCCGCTGCCGCTTCTGTTTAAATTCTGAACTGATTCTGAATCAATGTTTTCTACATCTCCTACTTTTTAAAAATTTCCTCACGGAAGAAAAATCTCTTACCTAGGCTTATTGATAAATCGCGATAGTAAGGGTAAAAAGGAACTCTTCCCAGACCATAGTTATAGCCGTTTGAAGTTGCTTCAATACCTATGCCGAAAACATTATTTTGGTTCGAAGAACGACGACAGTGAAACTCCCCGAAACTGGTGCCCATCGCTTATGTGAGCATTAAAAAAAATCAGCTAATAAATCTTTCTTGTCTTACCTCGTGTGATAAGCTAAAAGACCTGTTTTACAATTCTTCTTGAAACACACAAAAACAAAAAACCATTTCGGTGTCTCTTGTTTATTCAATTCAAATTACATAAATTAAATTAACTAATGCTTAAGCACTAAAAAATTTGAGTTTTCATGCAACTTTCTTTTAACCCTCCGATTAGCGGTGAACAAATCAACACATCTTAGCGTTGTCGTCTGGACAGACGAAATTTTACACTTTGAACTTTATCCACAAATATTTGAATTTTTGTTTAAATTTTGAAGAAAACTCGTCGCACACTCTGATGAGTTTGAATTTTTATTGATAAATTTTTAAATCAATTCGATTTACGAGATTTTGTAGGCTTAAAATATGTTCGTCTAGCCAGACGACAACACTAAAAAGTGACATAATCAAATTTGGTACATTAAAACAAAATCCACAAATATTTGAATTTTTACTAAAATTTTGACGAAACTTGCGCACTGTGACTACACAAAATTAGTTTGAATTTTTATAGATACATTTTGAAATGAATACCGAACTATGAGGTCTTATGGGCTGTGTTCGTCTAGCCAGACGACAAAGCTGAAATGTGTCGTGGTTGCCAAAGAGCTATTGTGCCGATTCATTGCTCGGTGACAGCAGGAACTTCGTTTTGTCCTCATTCAGAAATCATCTTTTCCGCTTTTTGTCCAGTTTGGAGTATGTAGATCTTACTAATCAATGTCGCCATGATACGCTAGAAATTTCAATATTGTTCAAGAGCCCTTGACTTCTGCAGCTTGTATTATTTGCTCCAGCATTAAATTGAAAATATCACACGGTAGGGGGTCACCCTGCCTCTTTTAGTTTTCGAACGGCTTGGAAAGGTCCTTCCCTTTGACTACCTTCCCTTTGTCTGAGCTGATGGTGTTGCTGAACGTCATTTTCCACAGCCGTGTAAGTTTTGCGGAGAAATCAAATTCAAACGTAGCAGAATATAGGTAGCTTCTTTTCGTGCTGTCGAAGGCGGATTTAAAATCGACAAAGAGGTGCTGTTCGTCGATTCTCTTTTCGCGTTGTTTTCCTAGATTTGCGCATAGTGGAAATCTGGTCGCTGGTAGATTTACCAGGTATGAAGTCTCACTGATAAGGTCCAATCAGCCGATAGAGGGTGGGCTTCAACCTTTTGACCACTATACTTGACAGGACCTTATTTATACACGATTTTAAGAAGGCTGATTCCGCGATAGTTGGCGCAGTTTGCAGGATCCCCTTTCTTGTGGATTGGGTGAAGAACACTTCAGATTTCAACCATCGGGAATGCACTCGTTAGACCATATTTTGCATAGCATTTAATGCATGTGCAGTGAATCGCATCAGCGCCCGCGGGCTTGCCTGCTTATTGCTATTCTTACTTCGTCACAGTCGGGTGGGGGAATATTTATTCCATTAACATCGAATGCGGGATCAACTTTCCAGGGAGTACCATCGCTCTCTAAATATATGAACACATATATCCATCTATAATAGAAGCGTCTTCTGGACATGGGTTACCAGGTCGGCGTTTTCGTTTTAACAGGAGTTTCCTTCTGGCCATAAACTTTCTGTCTGTCGCCAGATTCTTTGGAAAAATTTGCGGGCGTTATTTCTGGTGCTTAGCAGCTCGAGCTCTACATATCGTACTAGCTGTTTTTCCGTGATCGGTAGTAACCAAATATTTCTTCGGAGGCAATACAAAGTGCTTTAGAGATATGCCACCACTACCCCTGCATTCCGTGGGGTTGACTTGTGCTCTCGGAGAGTAGGTGTATATGCCGATTGTTGGAGGTCCCTGCGAACTCTGCAAATAAAAAGTAAAATAAATATTAATAAAATGTAAGGAAGTACATGCTAACAAAACAGTGACCACATAATGTTTGCATTTATGTTTATATAAGTTTATATCTATATCTAACTAGATCTAGATACATATTTTTGACTTTTTTCATTTGAAATCGGCCAATGATCGGAATCAGTACTTTTATATTCCTATGAATATAGAACAATTCATAACGATCTATATAAGCCGACCTGTTGAGAACGTCATTGTTTGTTCAAACCTCAAATCACAGGGTAAAACCGCAGTTTCCACTAGGCTTACCGGCTTGCATTTGCGTTCTTACTTTTTCAGTTTATCTAATTTTTACACTAGCAACACAACAGAGATATTCTGCGCCATTGCATGCATAAGAATTGTGTATATGATCAGAGATTTTAATTTATATATAGGTGACGAACTTGTCTTGAGTTGCTGTAAGATTTCGCTCATATCAATTCTATCACGTACCTTGTTCGAGTGTAGTGACCACACTCACGCCCTCATTCTTTATAACACATGTTAAACATTACACTGCATTTTTATTCTACATATATCCTGCATATAGACTACCACTTGCAAAAACTACGCTTACATAATCAGGTCCTCAGTGATATCCACAAAAAGCGCGGGACCTCTGTCAGGTATTGCCCGGTAAACCTCGTTCTTAAATTCAAATACACAGCAACTACAGAAGAGAAAACCTATCTCCCCAGGGAGACCCGCGTCACTCTAGCTCAACTTCGATCTGGATACCGAAATAGTTAAGCTCTAACTTAATAGTTAAGCTAAACCTTTTTTTTTAACCTTTCCAAAATCAACACAAATATTTATAATTTATGTCTTAATTGCAACGTGTCACCACATGACACCAACCATCTCTTCAATTGCAATGTCGAACCAACGCCTTTTATCGTCCCGCCCTAATGAAACTGAAAGTTTCCTTGCACATCCTGTAAAGGATATTTATGAGTGTTCGAACCTACTGGATCGCGCGGAGCACTGCTACAGCAACAATAAAAACTACGCTTACGCTTACAGCTTACGTTTACATTCACGATTCTCACATACTGGGTGCAAAGATATTTAAATATTAAATAAAAGGAAAGTCCTTAAGAATGCGGGAAAATCTGCTGTGTATCAGTAGCGATTAAACCGTAAAGAAAAAAGTAAGGAAGGCTAAGTTCGGGTGCAACCGAACATTACATACTAAGCTGAGAGCTTTGGAGACAAAATAAGGGAAAATCACCATGTAGGAAAATGAACCTAGGGTAACCCTGGAATGTGTTTGTATGACATGTGTATCAAATGAAAGGTGTTAATGATTATTTAAAACGTAGTGGGCCTTAGTTCTATAGGTGGACGCCTTTTCGAGATATCGCCATAAAGGTGGACCAGGGGTGACTCTAGAATGTGTTTGTACGATATGGGTATCAAATGAAAGGTGTTAATGATTATTTTAAAACAGAGTGGGCCTTAGTTCTATAGGTGGACGCCTTTTCGAGATATCGCCATAAAGGTGGACCAGGGGTGACTTTAGAATTTGTTTGTACGATATGGGTATCAAATGAAAGGTGTTAATGATTATTTTAAAAAAGAGTGGGCCTTAGTTCTATAGGTGGACGCCTTTTCGAGATATCGCCATAAAGGTGGACCAGGGGTGACTTAGAATTGTTTGTACGATATGGGTATCAAATGAAAGATGTTAATGATTATTTAAAACAGAGTGGGCCTTAGTTCTATAGGTGGACGCCTTTTCGAGATATCGCCATAAAGGTGGACCAGGGGTGACTTTAGAATTTGTTTGTACGATATGGGTATCAAATGAAAGGTGTTAATGATTATTTTAAAAAAGAGTGGGCCTTAGTTCTATAGGTGGACGCCTTTTCGAGATATCGCCATAAAGGTGGACCAGGGGTGACTTTAGAATTTGTTTGTACGATATGGGTATCAAATGAAAGGTGTTAATGATTATTTTAAAAAAGAGTGGGCCTTAGTTCTATAGGTGGACGCCTTTTCGAGATATCGCCATAAAGGTGGACCAGGGGTGACTTTAGAATTTGTTTGTACGATATGGGTATCAAATGAAAGGTGTTAATGATTATTTTAAAAAAGAGTGGGCCTTAGTTCTATAGGTGGACGCCTTTTCGAGATATCGCCATAAAGGTGGACCAGGGGTGACTTTAGAATTTGTTTGTACGATATGGGTATCAAATGAAAAATGTTAATGATTATTTTAAAAACAGAGTGGGCCTTAGTTCTATAGGTGGACGCCTTTTCGAGATATCGCCATAAAGGTGGACCAGGGGTGACTTTAGAATTTGTTTGTACGATATGGGTATCAAATGAAAGGTGTTAATGATTATTTTAAAAAAGAGTGGGCCTTAGTTCTATAGGTGGACGCCTTTTCGAGATATCGCCATAAAGGTGGACCAGGGGTGACTTTAGAATTTGTTTGTACGATATGGGTATCAAATGAAAGGTGTTAATGATTATTTAAAAAGAGTGGGCCTTAGTTCTATAGGTGGACGCCTTTTCGAGATATCGCCATAAAGGTGGACCAGGGGTGACTTTAGAATTTGTTTGTACGATATGGGTATCAAATGAAAAGTGTTAATGATTATTTAAAAAAGAGTGGGCCTTAGTTCTATAGGTGGACGCCTTTTCGAGATATCGCCATAAAGGTGGACCAGGGGTGACTTTAGAATTTGTTTGTACGATATGGGTATCAAATGAAAAGTGTTAATGATTATTTAAAACAGAGTGGGCCTTAGTTCTATAGGTGGACGCCTTTTCGAGATATCGCCATAAAGGTGGACCAGGGGTGACTCTAGAATTTGTTTGTACGATATGGGTATCAAATGAAAGGTGTTAATGATTATTTTAAAAAAGAGTGGGCCTTAGTTCTATAGGTGGACGCCTTTTCGAGATATCGCCATAAAGGTGGACCAGGGGTGACTTTAGAATTTGTTTGTACGATATGGGTATCAAATGAAAGGTGTTAATGATTATTTTAAAAAAGAGTGGGCCTTAGTTCTATAGGTGGACGCCTTTTCGAGATATCGCCATAAAGGTGGACCAGGGGTGACTTTAGAATTTGTTTGTACGATATGGGTATCAAATGAAAAATGTTAATGATTATTTAAAACAGAGTGGGCCTTAGTTCTATAGGTGGACGCCTTTTCGAGATATCGCCATAAAGGTGGACCAGGGGTGACTCTAGAATGTGTTTGTACGATATGGGTATCAAATGAAAGGTGTTAATGATTATTTTAAAAAAGAGTGGGCCTTAGTTCTATAGGTGGACGCCTTTTCGAGATATCGCCATAAAGGTGGACCAGGGGTGACTCTAGAATTTGTTTGTACGATATGGGTATCAAATGAAAGGTGTTAATGATTATTTAAAAAAGAGTGGGCCTTAGTTCTATAGGTGGACGCCTTTTCGAGATATCGCCATAAAGGTGGACCAGGGGTGACTCTAGAATTTGTTTGTACGATATGGGTATCAAATGAAAAGGTGTTAATGATTATTTAAAAAGAGTGGGCCTTAGTTCTATAGGTGGACGCCTTTTCGAGATATCGCCATAAAGGTGGACCAGGGGTGACTTTAGAATTTGTTTGTACGATATGGGTATCAAATGAAAGGTGTTAATGATTATTTTAAAAAAGAGTGGGCCTTAGTTCTATAGGTGGACGCCTTTTCGAGATATCGCCATAAAGGTGGACCAGGGGTGACTCTAGAATGTGTTTGTACGATATGGGTATCAAATGAAAGGTGTTAATGATTATTTTAAAAAGAGTGGGCCTTAGTTCTATAGGTGGACGCCTTTTCGAGATATCGCCATAAAGGTGGACCAGGGGTGACTTTAGAATTTGTTTGTACGATATGGGTATCAAATGAAAGGTGTTAATGATTATTTTAAAAAAGAGTGGGCCTTAGTTCTATAGGTGGACGCCTTTTCGAGATATCGCCATAAAGGTGGACCAGGGGTGACTCTAGAATGTGTTTGTACGATATGGGTATCAAATGAAAGGTGTTAATGATTATTTTAAAAAGAGTGGGCCTTAGTTCTATAGGTGGACGCCTTTTCGAGATATCGCCATAAAGGTGGACCAGGGGTGACTTTAGAATTTGTTTGTACGATATGGGTATCAAATGAAAGGTGTTAATGATTATTTTAAAAAAGAGTGGGCCTTAGTTCTATAGGTGGACGCCTTTTCGAGATATCGCCATAAAGGTGGACCAGGGGTGACTTTAGAATTTGTTTGTACGATATGGGTATCAAATGAAAGGTGTTAATGATTATTTTAAAAAAGAGTGGGCCTTAGTTCTATAGGTGGACGCCTTTTCGAGATATCGCCATAAAGGTGGACCAGGGGTGACTCTAGAATTTGTTTGTACGATATGGGTATCAAATGAAAGGTGTTAATGATTATTTTAAAAAGAGTGGGCCTTAGTTCTATAGGTGGACGCCTTTTCGAGATATCGCCATAAAGGTGGACCAGGGGTGACTCTAGAATGTGTTTGTACGATATGGGTATCAAATGAAAGGTGTTAATGATTATTTTAAAAAAGAGTGGGCCTTAGTTCTATAGGTGGACGCCTTTTCGAGATATCGCCATAAAGGTGGACCAGGGGTGACTCTAGAATTTGTTTGTACGATATGGGTATCAAATGAAAGGTGTTAATGATTATTTTAAAAAAGAGTGGGCCTTAGTTCTATAGGTGGACGCCTTTTCGAGATATCGCCATAAAGGTGGACCAGGGGTGACTCTAGAATTTGTTTGTACGATATGGGTATCAAATGAAAGGTGTTAATGATTATTTTAAAAAAGAGTGGGCCTTAGTTCTATAGGTGGACGCCTTTTCGAGATATCGCCATAAAGGTGGACCAGGGGTGACTCTAGAATGTGTTTGTACGATATGGGTATCAAATGAAAGGTGTTAATGATTATTTTAAAAAGAGTGGGCCTTAGTTCTATAGGTGGACGCCTTTTCGAGATATCGCCATAAAGGTGGACCAGGGGTGACTCTAGAATGTGTTTGTACGATATGGGTATCAAATGAAAGGTGTTAATGATTATTTTAAAAAAGAGTGGGCCTTAGTTCTATAGGTGGACGCCTTTTCGAGATATCGCCATAAAGGTGGACCAGGGGTGACTTTAGAATTTGTTTGTACGATATGGGTATCAAATGAAAGGTGTTAATGATTATTTTAAAAAGAGTGGGCCTTAGTTCTATAGGTGGACGCCTTTTCGAGATATCGCCATAAAGGTGGACCAGGGGTGACTCTAGAATGTGTTTGTACGATATGGGTATCAAATGAAAGGTGTTAATGAGTATTTTAAAAAGGAGTGGGCCTTAGTTCTATAGGTGGACGCCTTTTCGAGATATCGCCATAAAGGTGGACCAGGGGTGACTCTAGAATGTGTTTGTACGATATGGGTATCAAATGAAAGGTGTTAATGATTATTTTAAAAAGAGTGGGCCTTAGTTCTATAGGTGGACGCCTTTTCGAGATATCGCCATAAAGGTGGACCAGGGGTGACTCTAGAATTTGTTTGTACGATATGGGTATCAAATGAAAGGTGTTAATGATTATTTTAAAAAAGAGTGGGCCTTAGTTCTATAGGTGGACGCCTTTTCGAGATATCGCCATAAAGGTGGACCAGGGGTGACTCTAGAATTTGTTTGTACGATATGGGTATCAAATGAAAGGTGTTAATGATTATTTTAAAAAGGAGTGGGCCTTAGTTCTATAGGTGGACGCCTTTTCGAGATATCGCCATAAAGGTGGACCAGGGGTGACTCTAGAATGTGTTTGTACGATATGGGTATCAAATGAAAGGTGTTAATGATTATTTTAAAAAAGAGTGGGCCTTAGTTCTATAGGTGGACGCCTTTTCGAGATATCGCCATAAAGGTGGACCAGGGGTGACTCTAGAATGTGTTTGTACGATATGGGTATCAAATGAAAGGTGTTAATGATATTTTAAAAAGAGTGGGCCTTAGTTCTATAGGTGGACGCCTTTTCGAGATATCGCCATAAAGGTGGACCAGGGGTGACTCTAGAATTTGTTTGTACGATATGGGTATCAAATGAAAGGTGTTAATGATTATTTTAAAAAGAGTGGGCCTTAGTTCTATAGGTGGACGCCTTTTCGAGATATCGCCATAAAGGTGGACCAGGGGTGACTCTAGAATGTGTTTGTACGATATGGGTATCAAATGAAAGGTGTTAATGATTATTTTAAAAAGAGTGGGCCTTAGTTCTATAGGTGGACGCCTTTTCGAGATATCGCCATAAAGGTGGACCAGGGGTGACTTTAGAATTTGTTTGTACGATATGGGTATCAAATGAAAGGTGTTAATGATTATTTTAAAAAGAGTGGGCCTTAGTTCTATAGGTGGACGCCTTTTCGAGATATCGCCATAAAGGTGGACCAGGGGTGACTTAGAATTTGTTTGTACGATATGGGTATCAAATGAAAGGTGTTAATGATTATTTTAAAAAGAGTGGGCCTTAGTTCTATAGGTGGACGCCTTTTCGAGATATCGCCATAAAGGTGGACCAGGGGTGACTCTAGAATTTGTTTGTACGATATGGGTATCAAATGAAAGGTGTTAATGATTATTTTAAAAAGGAGTGGGCCTTAGTTCTATAGGTGGACGCCTTTTCGAGATATCGCCATAAAGGTGGACCAGGGGTGACTCTAGAATGTGTTTGTACGATATGGGTATCAAATGAAAGGTGTTAATGATTATTTAAAAAGGAGTGGGCCTTAGTTCTATAGGTGGACGCCTTTTCGAGATATCGCCATAAAGGTGGACCAGGGGTGACTCTAGAATTTGTTTGTACGATATGGGTATCAAATGAAAGGTGTTAATGATTATTTTAAAAAGAGTGGGCCTTAGTTCTATAGGTGGACGCCTTTTCGAGATATCGCCATAAAGGTGGACCAGGGGTGACTCTAGAATTTGTTTGTACGATATGGGTATCAAATGAAAGGTGTTAATGATTATTTTAAAAAGAGTGGGCCTTAGTTCTATAGGTGGACGCCTTTTCGAGATATCGCCATAAAGGTGGACCAGGGGTGACTCTAGAATGTGTTTGTACGATATGGGTATCAAATGAAAGGTGTTAATGATTATTTTAAAAGAGAGTGGGCCTTAGTTCTATAGGTGGACGCCTTTTCGAGATATCGCCATAAAGGTGGACCAGGGGTGACTTTAGAATTTGTTTGTACGATATGGGTATCAAATGAAAGGTGTTAATGAGTATTTTAAAAAAGAGTGGGCCTTAGTTCTATAGGTGGACGCCTTTTCGAGATATCGCCATAAAGGTGGACCAGGGGTGACTTTAGAATTTGTTTGTACGATATGGGTATCAAATGAAAGGTGTTAATGATTATTTTAAAAAAGAGTGGGCCTTAGTTCTATAGGTGGACGCCTTTTCGAGATATCGCCATAAAGGTGGACCAGGGGTGACTCTAGAATTTGTTTGTACGATATGGGTATCAAATGAAAGGTGTTAATGATTATTTAAAAAGAGTGGGCCTTAGTTCTATAGGTGGACGCCTTTTCGAGATATCGCCATAAAGGTGGACCAGGGGTGACTCTAGAATTTGTTTGTACGATATGGGTATCAAATGAAAGGTGTTAATGATTATTTTAAAAAAGAGTGGGCCTTAGTTCTATAGGTGGACGCCTTTTCGAGATATCGCCATAAAGGTGGACCAGGGGTGACTTTAGAATTTGTTTGTACGATATGGGTATCAAATGAAAGGTGTTAATGATATTTTAAAAAGAGTGGGCCTTAGTTCTATAGGTGGACGCCTTTTCGAGATATCGCCATAAAGGTGGACCAGGGGTGACTCTAGAATTTGTTTGTACGATATGGGTATCAAATGAAAGGTGTTAATGATTATTTTAAAAAAGAGTGGGCCTTAGTTCTATAGGTGGACGCCTTTCGAGATATCGCCATAAAGGTGGACCAGGGGTGACTCTAGAATTGTTTGTACGATATGGGTATCAAATGAAAGGTGTTAATGATTATTTTAAAAAGAGTGGGCCTTAGTTCTATAGGTGGACGCCTTTTCGAGATATCGCCATAAAGGTGGACCAGGGGTGACTTTAGAATTTGTTTGTACGATATGGGTATCAAATGAAAGGTGTTAATGATTATTTTAAAAAGAGTGGGCCTTAGTTCTATAGGTGGACGCCTTTTCGAGATATCGCCATAAAGGTGGACCAGGGGTGACTTTAGAATTTGTTTGTACGATATGGGTATCAAATGAAAGGTGTTAATGATTATTTTAAAAAAGAGTGGGCCTTAGTTCTATAGGTGGACGCCTTTTCGAGATATCGCCATAAAGGTGGACCAGGGGTGACTCTAGAATTGTTTGTACGATATGGGTATCAAATGAAAGGTGTTAATGATTATTTAAAAAGAGTGGGCCTTAGTTCTATAGGTGGACGCCTTTTCGAGATATCGCCATAAAGGTGGACCAGGGGTGACTTTAGAATTTGTTTGTACGATATGGGTATCAAATGAAAGGTGTTAATGATTATTTTAAAAAAGAGTGGGCCTTAGTTCTATAGGTGGACGCCTTTTCGAGATATCGCCATAAAGGTGGACCAGGGGTGACTTTAGAATTTGTTTGTACGATATGGGTATCAAATGAAAGGTGTTAATGATTATTTTAAAAAAGAGTGGGCCTTAGTTCTATAGGTGGACGCCTTTTCGAGATATCGCCATAAAGGTGGACCAGGGGTGACTTTAGAATTTGTTTGTACGATATGGGTATCAAATGAAAGGTGTTAATGATATTTTAAAAAGAGTGGGCCTTAGTTCTATAGGTGGACGCCTTTTCGAGATATCGCCATAAAGGTGGACCAGGGGTGACTCTAGAATTTGTTTGTACGATATGGGTATCAAATGAAAAGTGTTAATGATTATTTAAAACAGAGTGGGCCTTAGTTCTATAGGTGGACGCCTTTTCGAGATATCGCCATAAAGGTGGACCAGGGGTGACTCTAGAATTTGTTTGTACGATATGGGTATCAAATGAAAGGTGTTAATGATTATTTTAAAAAGAGTGGGCCTTAGTTCTATAGGTGGACGCCTTTTCGAGATATCGCCATAAAGGTGGACCAGGGGTGACTTTAGAATTTGTTTGTACGATATGGGTATCAAATGAAAAGGTGTTAATGATTATTTTAAAAAGAGTGGGCCTTAGTTCTATAGGTGGACGCCTTTTCGAGATATCGCCATAAAGGTGGACCAGGGGTGACTCTAGAAT
>JARSSU010012735.1:0-18758 GCA_029619165.1 Eurosta solidaginis | reverse complement strand
TAAAAATCATGTTGCCAACCAAGCAGTATTTTATGACTTAACCAATTTCCGCACTCATAACAAATTTTTTGCTTGACTTAGCACTTTTTTACTCAAAATGTTTTTCCATCACTCCTCAACTTAATGATTGACAGCACTAAAAACCTATAGATTCACAAATAAAATATGTTTTTCTTTTCTCAATACTATTCTCTAAATCGGTGCTGATCGGACTCTTTGTGCGGATGGTGCGCAGACAATACATTTATATTTAATGCAAACAAATGCTGTGTGTGTCTAATCCAAAAAGGCACTGCCACATACTCTTATCTACAAACTAATACTACAATCTCTTAATCGTCTCAAGAGACTGACAGTAAATAACGACCATCCGAACGTGTAGTTATTTTAACTCCAAACTCTCTATATAGTACCAGTCGTGTTCCAAAATTTGGTGGCAATGGTTGGCGGTCAGTAGACTGAAACAACAGTAACTTCTAAGGAACCTATGACGTTGAGGGCACTTTATAATATCCTTGGTCAGAAGTCTATTGATATTGCTCAATACTATGGAATCCTTCTATGAATATCAGCCACCTATAAAATTGACGAGAGTTCAAACTACTCACAAAAATTGCTTTACGGCGATGCTTTCGACTAGGCAGACGGCCTCCATCATAGATACCTAGCAGGTGCAATTGCGTTGGTCTTCAGCTTGCATCCGACAGCAAACAACTTGAATCTCACTCATGCTTGACTTCCTAGCACGAATTGCTCTGATTTATCTAATTTGTTCATTCCAATATTCATTGCGTTATCTTCGGCATAATAGATTTTTATCTAAATAACTAATAAAATGATTATGCTACGAATGAATCTATAACTAGACTATACATCTAGCAAATCGATTCAGTAGTATCTTAATTTTAATAATAGCTTATATAAGTTTAAGCTTGAATTGTTTTCTATTTTAACTAGTCTGTAACAAAGTATGTAGTTATCGCATGTAAGAATGTGAAGTAGATTATGGCTAGCTCAAAGCATTTATCAACACCAGGTATGTCTCAATGGGTGACTCCAATTTAAAGGGGTTGTGTAGGCAACTCTGTCAAGGGTCCCAGCGCAATATATAGCTTCTCTAACCGTAAAAATATTCATACCGTTTGTTATTTTCTCTACACTACAGTAGTATACCATCAATTGCCTCATCTTGGATATTCACGCAAGGAAGTTATTGATGTTTGTACATGGGGCAAATATACGAAATTTCCGACAAAAATTGGCAATCGTCAAAAGTGTATAAAATTTTTTATTTTTTTTAAACCAGGTTTTATTTAAAAGTAAATGAAAAGAAAATGGCGGCCACCGTGGTGTGATGGTAGCGTGCTCCGCTACACATACCGTATGCCCGGGTTCGCACCCACGGGTAAGCAACATCAAAATTTAGAAATAGTTTTTCAATTAGAAGACAATTTTTCTAAGCAGGGTCGCCCCTCGGCAGTGTTTGGCAGCGCTCCGGGTGTATTCTGCCATGAAAGCTCTCAGTGAAAACTCATCTGCCTTGCAGATGCCGTCGGAGCAAGGAAAAATCAAGAGGAGCACGACGCAAATTGAAGAGAAGCTCGGCCTTAGATCTTCTTCGGCGGTATCGCGCCTCAAATATTTAAATGAAAAGAAACACAAATTTGGTACAATTATCTACACTTTTTGACGATTGCCAATTTTGACGAAAATTTCGTATATTTGCCCATGTAAAACATCAATAACTTTCCTTGCTGTGAATATTCCAAGATGAGCAATTGATGGTATACTACTGTAGTGTAGAGAAAAATTAACAAACGGGTATGAAATATTTACGGTTACCCGGTTTCATATTTTTTCCGATATCTCTAAAACCGGGTTCGGGTATCAACAAAATATTACCTAAAATATACCCCACGTAGAGATGTACAGCCTGATAAATTTCAACACAATCGGTAAGAAGTTCTTAAATACGTAAACAATTAGTTTTCCGGTTATATTTTATCAATATCTCGAAAAACCGGATCTCGGGTATTAAAATTTGTTACCTAACATACTTCGTTCACATATCTGATATGTTTCAAAGTTTCAAAAGAATCGGTAGAAAGGTATTAAAATAAATGTTGTTGCAAACTTTGCAGTAAAAAATATGGCAGTTATCGGTTTTATATTTTTACCGATATCTACAAACCGGTCTCGCGTATCAAAAAATTTTACATAGCTAACAGCCGCATATATATCATTTCTGTTAAAATTTCGATATAACCGGTACAGAGTGTTGAAATAAATGTATATTAACATTGCGACCTCAATTTATATATATTTTGCTCGATCTTTTAACTATATCTTTTTGAGGCATTATGTAGACGAGTAACGGCGATGCACTATAGCTCCAATTTACCCTCAATGTTCCTAACAAAAAGATATTTGCGTGATACCATGTTCAAAAAATTTTTTTCTCCACCAAAGTTTGGCGATTTCCCATATAGTGCGGCCAGACGAAAAATTTTATATATTTGTATCAAGAATCCAAATAAAGTCCAATTTAGATTTTATCTGACTTTGATTCTCGTGCCTCCCCTTATGTTTGTGCGCGTTTTTATCGGCAAAATTTGCTATTTTCGTGCATCATCAGCTTTTACTAATTTCGGTAAAAAGTTGAAAAGACTAATTTAAACTGAATGGAACCTAGAACAATCCAAAGCGCTGGCAAAGTCTATGTAATTACGCTAAACTCGCATTGATCGCTCATTGGTGAACAGCGCACTCTAAGCTTGAAAGTCAGTCAGACTGCTGATTGGCACTGATGACCTAATATGAAACATTCATTCTCTCTCAATTCGTTTCCAAGAATGGGTCTTGATTATCAGATGTCTACCTATAGGAGTTGCCTAAAGTAAGCCAAAAATCACGCCAAAAAACGCCAAGAAATCGGTGCGGGTTCCATTATTTCGAATAAATCAGCGAGTAAGCTGATAAAAATTTTATTTAAAATTAAAAAAAAAGCAAGCATATATTTTGTGTAGTACATAAGTGAAAAAATATGATAATATATATTTCGATCGCGTTGCTTGCTTTGATGCTCTGGCACCGCCCTTCGATCAAAGGTGTTGTCACAGATAAATTTTCCACGGGTGAAAAAAGAGTTATTTTTTCTTTCGGGTTTGTAATCCTGACATCCATTCGCGTTTTTTGACATCCCCATTGACAATGTTGTAGTAAATTTTCGGTGAAAATCATAATTTAAACCTTTCAACCATGTAAAAATACCCCAAAGTTATTCTGAAATGCGCAAATTTGATTTTGAGCATGTTGGCATCTATGGTCAATATTAAAAAAAAATGCACCTTTTCACACGCTCTCAGAGAGCGAGAACTTTCATATCAGGTCCTGTACTATGATCAGGTCATCAGTGCTGAGTGGTGAGTGAGAGGAATGCATGGGACATACATATATATATAAATAACGGTAGTTGTTGACTTCGAAATATATGTATAAACGCAAATTTACTTTGGAATATATGTAGGTATTATTTTAGATGATGAGTATGTACATACATATGTATGCAATTTATGTTTTTAACCCATTCCCGCAACCCTACACATTTATCTGATGGCCTTTGGAATTCAACTTTTATAAATTTTCGGCCGTCCTCTATCGCTTATAAAAAAAGCTTTTACTAAGTCTTTTGGTGATACAAAACTGATCACATGGAATAGACTATGGAGTCGACAATTATTAGACCAAGTTCCATAAAGGTGAAGGCGCTAAGACTTAACACTGTGCAAAAACATAGATCTAGTAAGCTGCGCCCTAAAAGCGCACTTAACAAACAATATCCAACCATATTGAAATAATATGTTAACTCATACACATCCTTAAAACATATGTATATCAAAGTAAATGCATGGTGGAAACTATGCAAGGTGGCAGAGCGGGCCAGCTGATTATAAACTTTTTTATTTGATTTGATACATCAACTTCCGGCGCAGTACGATTTTGACATTAGCCTATCGAATTTACAAAAACAAAGTACATGGAAATTTTATTTATGTTTGTAGGTATGTCTCTATGCTGCCACCTTGTATGGTTGCGCCATGAGTAAATGAGTACACAAAACACATCCATAAAGTAAAACTACCGTTAGGTAAATGTACATTTTGTCTCACGCATTCATCTCACCACCGGCAATCGCCAGTTCCGGATACATCGCGAAAGCTTTAACACGTCCGCTCAAGCGATGGTTTTTTTTGCTTTTTAATTGTGTTCTGCATTTATTGCATTTGAGTTTATTTAGTATTAATGTAAAAAGTGTATTTTA
Organism: Eurosta solidaginis; assembly: GCA_029619165.1. Classification (NCBI taxonomy): domain Eukaryota; kingdom Metazoa; phylum Arthropoda; class Insecta; order Diptera; family Tephritidae; genus Eurosta; species Eurosta solidaginis. The sequence continues at coordinate 14,437 of JARSSU010012735.1, read as the reverse complement.
AGTTCAATTATGTGTAATAAAGTGTATTAAGTTAATTATTGTAAAGTGAAATTGGTGTGTGTGTAAAGTAAAAAGAAATATTGTGTGGGTGATGAAACTGGGTTGCGTTAGTCCAGCGAGCACGCGCTGAGAGGAATATTTGAGGAGTGCATGTGAGTATGTACCTATGTTTGTATGTAGATGCAATTTATTGCTTAATAAACTAATAAACCATTTTCCCTTGTATACGGACATTCTTACGGCCCTATTTTGAACGTATTTGATAAAAATGTAAGCGGCACGCTTCGTTATAATGAATAAATAGAAAATGCTTAAGAAATTCTTTATATAAAAGTGCTAATATTATTTTTGAATAATCCTAAATGTGTATGCTTGTAGCACAATCAGCTGTGGTCAATGCATCCTTGGCCATGGTGGCTCCTTTATATGGTGAGTGCACTCTTGTGCTCGTTCGAAAGTTTTGGTTAGAAACACGGCTTAGTAAATCTATTTTTGCACCGTACTGTATTATATAGGAGATAGGAAAATTAATATCCACGTTTTTTTTTACAACCCAAAAGAAGTTTTCCTATTACATTTTTGTTCAATTTTATTAAAAATTATAATTGATAGTCCAATTTTTTTTATATCGTGAAGTTTTGAATGAAAAAACTCAAGTGATATATTATGAATTAAGATATATTTACAAAGTGAAATTCAACATTTACAATATTTCAACAAATAAAAATAAATTAATGAAAGGCACAATAACCTCCGAAGAGATTTAAGGGCGAGCTTCTCTTCCAATTTGCGTGGGGCTCCTTTTTAATTTTTCCTACAAATTCGCGGGACGGGACCTACGTGTTTTATGCCGACTCCGAACGGCATCTGCAAGGCAGAAGAGTTTTCACTGAGAGCTTTTCATGGCAGAAATACACTCGGAGTGCTTGCCAAACACTGCCGAGGGGCGACCCCGCTTCGAAAAATTTTCTTCTAATTGAAAAAACTTATTTCTAAAATTTTTGATCTTTCCTTGCCCGGGGCGTGAACCCAGGATCCTCGGTGTGGTAGGCGGAGCACGCTGCCATCACACCACGGCGGCTGCCGTGTAATATGAAAAATCGTAATAATGTATATGTATGTATGTACATTTCAAAATTAAAATAAATAAATCAAAATAAAATAAAATAAAACAAAATAAAAAATAAAATTAAAAAAAAATATATAAAAAAAATAAAATAAAATAAAAAAATTAAATAAAATAATATAAAATAAAATAAATAGAATAGAATAGAATAGAATAGAATAGAATAGAATGGAATAGAATGGAATAGAATAGAATAGAATATAATAGATTAGATTAGAATAGAATATAATGGAATGAATAGAATAAAATAGAATAGAATAGAATAGAATAGAATAGAATGAATAGAATAGAATAGAATATAGAATAGAATAGAATAGAATAGAATAGAATAGAACTAGAATAGAATAGAATAGAATAGAATAGAATAGAATAGATAGAATAGAATAGAATAGAATAGATAGAATAGAATAGAATAGAATAGAATAGAGAATAGAATAGAATAGAATAGAATAGAATAGAATAGAATAGAATAGAATAGAATAGATAGAATAGAATAGAATAGAATAGAATAGAATAGAATAGAATAGAATAGAATAGAATGAATAGAATAGAATAGAATATAATAGAATAGAATAGAATAGAATAGATAGAATAGAATAGAATAGAATAGAATAGAATAGAATAGAATAGAATAGAATAGAATAAATAGAATAGAATAGAATAGAATAGAATAATAGAATAGAATAGAATAGAATAGAAACAGAATAGAATAGAATATAATAGAATAGAATAGAATAGAATAGAATAGAATAGAAGAATAGAATAGAATAGAATAGAATAGAATAGAATAGAATGAGAATAGAATAGAATGAATAGAATAGAATAGAATAGAATAGAATAGAATAGAATAGAATAGAATAGAATAGAATGAATAGAATAGAATAGATAGAATAGAATAGAATAGAATAGAATAGAATAGAATAGAGTAGAATAGAATAAAATAAAATAAATAAAATAAAATAAAATAAAAAGACTTGCTCAGGAATGAAGCTGTTATGGCACCTTGATAAAGTAAGCATAGAGCCAATAATCATTTCATCAACAGGCGTGGTACCCAAAACCCTTATGACGACCCTGGAGAAACTAAAATTAGAAAATAAGCTTCTACCTATTCAAAAGGCAGTAATTCTATCAATAACATCCATTGTTCGTTCGTTTTTAGACATTGACATGTAATTTACAGATTATTATGAATTTACCTATGTATATTTAGTATAAATAGCTTTATATATCTTGTTGTATACAACCGATGTATAATGTATAGCCCAAGGTGGAGCTCAAGGAAGAGATAAATAAAACAAAAAACAAAATAAAATAATATAATATAAAAGAAAGTAAAACAAAATAAATTAAATTAAAATTAAAATAAAATAAACAAAAATAAAATAAAATATAATATCACTCAACGATGGATCAACACTTGGTTCGCTGAAAGCGTACAATGTTTACACGATTAACATTTCTTTTCTTAATTCTGAACTGGAATTTGATTGACTGTGGTGAACCGCGAGTTGAAATACTCAATTCTCTCAGAGCGAAACTCTGATTTGATTAAATTTTATAGATTCTTGGCGACCGTAGGAAAAAAGAAGAACAAGTAATGTATTTTGTATGTGTATTGCATTGGTGTAAATTTTCGCTATACGAGAACAGGTATTTTTAAGGAGATATATGTTTTTAGACATGTTCTTGTATACGTGGATAGGATTTATTGTGGGTATATATGTATTTGCAAAGCAATTTACTTTCGCATGTATGTAGATACTAGCTTATGCCCGTGGGTTTTACCCCACGTTTCTATAAAAATATGCAAGCTGCGCGTAATTGGCCATAGGTAAAACATGAGTTGGTAAGATTGACTTCTGCTACAGCTAATGACTGTTGTTGTATGATATAATCATATTTGTAACAGGATTCCCCTCGCGTAGGTGAGGTTGACAATTGAGTTGCAGAAGCTCTGAAGCTATAAAGGTTTGTATTGCGCTCATCAATCCCTTGAATCGTAGCTAATGATCGTCCTTGAGCTTCTTTGATAGGGATAGGAAATTTGTGGCATTTAAAATTGAAAGGACAAATCTATCGGTATCAATGGAATCTGTGGTTTTAAACTTTTTTTTCGAAATTTTCCGATAAAATGAATTGCTTCAATGACATTCGTAAAAGTTTTGCAATTAAAAGCCTTGTCCCACTACATAAGCGTGGAGAATCGAAATAACGAAGCATAAATATTATGATATTATGGGCCCTTTTTTAAAGATCAATCGATAAGGAGAAATTTCTGATGGCTCAAAAGAGCAAATAAACTCAATCGGATATGCACAGCTTGGGACTCTTCCATGACTGTGTTAATAAAGTAATAAGTTGTCTTGGTTCTAGTGATATTAACACCCTCATTTTAAGGTGACTAAAATGCCTTTTCTCAAAGCCATTTATAGTTTGTAAAGATAGATTTAATATTTGGAAGAAACATTAGCTATTAAAGTTTCAGGTGATGTCATAATTTCTCAAAAACTTGCAGGAAATGAAATCAAATCTGTTATTAAAGAAATAGAAATTTTGCTATAATTAATTTCAAAGAGTTGTTTAGCAAAAGCTGCTGCTGAAGTGTTTCCGCCAAATTGCCCTCTCATATTTCTAAAGAGAGTAAATTTTTGTACGTAAAGCCGTCTATAGACAAAAAAGCACGCATTTACTAGTAACGCACTAAGCACGCACTACTAAGTAACAGGAAAGCACCATCTTTGGGATGATCATTACACCTTAAATTCTTAAGTGTTCGGTTTAAAACTTGCAGCGGCTCTTTATGAGTCATGGTGCATACATCACACAACCCCACTATGGCCTGACCGTTGCACATCGGTGTATCAGATTTTTGCAGACTGTGGTCATTTAAATTCGGAGTTGTACGTCCACCACACAAAGGGTATCCGCGGTATCTGAGAAAGCAACTGCTATAGTGATTTCTCTTTTTGCTCTTACATCAATTAATATCAAATTAAACAGAAATGTTTTTTTTCCGGTTCCTCCAGGCGTATCCAAAAATGCCAACCCTGAAGATAATATAAAAGAATACTAAAAGAATAACAGCCAACCCAATTCTGTAATCAAACTTTACGTGCTGAAATAACCTAAGTTTTTAAGGCAGCCATAGTTCTGAAGGTCCCATTTGTCTTGGTTTTTTTTCAATTCCATATATTACTGGTGCTGTTAGGACTTAACGTCATATAGCTCCTTACCAATACCATTTCATTATTCCATTTGTATGGGAGGTGCCGCGCCCCTACTTACTCACCCCTTATTTTTTTAGTGGTGTTATGGATTGATCCAATTTAACTCTTTACTGGATTTCAATGTTCTTGCATGAATACTTCCAGAGTTATGCTGTATCAAACATTCAATTTGTATGGTAGATGCAGGGACGGATTAAAGATTTACGAGGCCTGGGACTAAAATGAATATGGGGCCCACTTAAAGGGAGCAAAATATGATCCTTTCTTTTTTTAAATAAATAAAAAACTGTTATACTTTCTATTTTCACTGATAGCTCAAAATCGCCATTCGTCCATCACTAGTACGAACTTCGTATTTTTGTCTTTCGTTGTTTTTCAGTGAAAACAAACATTAAACAAGTATCGAGTGGTGCCCGCTCGCCGAACGGGGGCGCCTTCTGAAGCGCCGCAACTAGGAAGTTTTTCGCGAACTAAACATGCATCGACGTTCGACCGGCTTCTGCGGTAAACCTCCAAGTGCCATCGATGGTGTTTTTGTGATAATCTAAACAAGTGGGTTCAGATTACAATGAGTAAATGTCATTATATACTTACTATAGTCTGAACGTGCCTGTTTATATTATCTTATTCTTAACGAGTGCGTGTATTCTTTTCCATATTACTATTGTATATAAATTTTGAGGTGCAAAATTAAATATGTGTACGCAAATACGTAATATGATATTATTTATTCGAGCTCGCGGGGCCCTACCGATGCTGGGGCCCGGGGCTATAGCCCCTGCTAGCCCCTCGTTTAATCCGCCCCTTGGTAGATGCCATCCCCCCTTTTATACCTTTCATTAACATGAAATGGTACATTAACTTTGGTCCGATGTTTGTAACGTTGAGAAATATAGGAGATAGACTCACCATTAAGTATACCGAATTGATCAGGGCGACGAACTGAGTTGATGTAGCCGTGTCCGTCTGTCCGTCCGTCTGTCTGTTTGAACGCAAACTAGTCCCTCAAATTTTGAGATATATCAATGAAATTTGGCACAAGTATGTATTTTTGTATTATATTAGACATTTGTCTGATCCGGTAGGATCGGACTACTATAACACATATCTCCCATACAACCGATCGCTCAGATAAGACGATTTTGGTCATTCCTGCCGCAATTAAAAAGTATAAACGTGCAACTCGGTGATATATATTCTAATATGATGTTCTTGCACTTCAAACCGAATTAGTTGCTTTTAATGATTGGTGCAACAGGAATAGGCTTGCTCTCAATGTCAGTAAATGTTACAGTGTTACGTATTCTAAATTAAATAAGAATTTGATTTCAACTTATTACGTTTCTGATACACCTTTGGTAAGGGTCAATAAATTCGAGACTTAGGTATCGTATTTGATTCACCATTTATGTTCATTGAACACTAAAATTTTATAATCCCTAAAGGGTAGTTTTTATTGGCATTTATAAAAAGAAATGGCTCAGAGTTTAGAGACCCATATACTAAAAAGTTATTGTATAATGCGTTTGTAAGGTCAAGGCTGGAATATGGTTCTATAATCTGGTTTCCATATTATGAGATTCACAGTAAAAGGATTGGACGTGTTCAAAAAGTATTTATGAAATATTGCTTATCTGACATAAATTTTGACCTGCCGATCCCTTCATATACATCCAGGTGTAAGTTAATTAATCTGCATACATTAGAGAGTAGAAGGGTAATTTCTTCTATTATATTCATTTATGGTATCGTTAATGGCATTATCGATTGTCCCATACTTCTTGCATTATTGAAATTTCATGTGCCACCACGTAACTTACGCCAACATAATGTGTTTACTATTGAAAAGTTAAGATCTAATTATGCGATGAATGCTCCAATCACACGCGCTCTAAGTGTAATCAACTCTATTAATTCCAATCATTGCATTGACTTTTCTATATCTCGAACTTGCTTTAAAAATATGTTATTTTCTGTTTTAAGCTAAATAGTTTAGTACTATCCATATACATATGTACACATATATCCATATGGAATCTAGTCTGTAAGATTTTTGTAATCATAGACTTAAATAAATAAATACGAAATATGAAATATATCATAGAAGATATCCTGAAAAAATCACTTTGATCGGAGCTATATATAGTTATATCCCATACAACCGATCGTTCAGATAGAAAGATTTTTGGCCATTTCTCCCTTAATTTAGAAAGTATAAACGTGAAACTCGGTGATATATATTTTAATATATCATAGAAGATTTTCTGAAAAAATCACTTTGATCGGGCCTATATATAGTATATATCCCATACAACCGATCGTTCAGATAGAAAGCTTTTTGGTAATTTCTCCCTTAATTTCCAATATAAAAAACGTTAAACTTGGTGATATTTATTCTAATATATCGTAGAAGATTTCATGAAAAATCATTTCGATCGGAGCTATATATAATATATATCCCATACAACCGATCGTTCAGATAAGGGGGTCTTTTGCCATTTTTTATTTTATATTTTTCTTAAAAATCGATTAGGTATGTGCATCTTTTCAATATATATTTCTTATCTTATACATCCGATTATTTGGATATTACGAACGGGATAAGATTATTGTTCAGCCCCATTCATGAAAAGTATGAAGTCTTCGGCACAGCCGAAGACAGTCCCGTCCTTACTTGTTTATATTGAAGTTATGTTTATCTTATCAACATCTTGGAAGGTTTCTAGTGCGTAATTCAAACTTAGTTGTGATCGGCCGATCCGTTTAGGGCGCAACCCGATTTATACCTACATACAAAAATTCATAATTTTAACTTTATATATATAGATAGATAGATAGATTGATAGAAGATGTGGATAGACTGAAGTTAACAAAAAATTTTAACGGCGGAAGATTACTAAACATCCAAAAGGAATAACAGCCAAACAACTCTGTAGTCAAACTTTGGCTGTTAAAATAACCTAAGTTTGCACGGCAACCATAGTTCTGAAAAATCCCATTTTAAGAAGGTGCCACGCCCCCTTTTCCCCAATTCCATACTTTACTGAAGGTGTTAGGACTTAACTTCATATAGCTCCTTACTAATTTTCACTATCCTACCATTACTACATTCAGAGATATGCAGTATGATAAATGCCATTTATATGGGTGGCGCTACGCCCCCTTCTGCCCACCCCACATTTTCTTGGGGTATTAGGGATTGACCTCATATAACTACTTACTGAATTTCAATGTTCTAGCATTAATACCCTCAGAGTTATGTAGTATCAAATATTTATTTGCATGGGAGCTGCCACGCCCTTTTTCTATATCGATATTATTTTTAGCCTATGACCATCCTTGAAAGGTTTCTAGTGGGTTGTGCAAATTTGGTTGTGATCAGTCGACCCGTTTAGGACGCAACTCGATCTATACCTACATACTTACATAATTTTAATTTTATATATAGATTATTTTAGGGATGTGTATGCAATTTATATTTTTCTTACTATTCCCGCAACCCTACCCATTTTTCTGATGCCTTTGGGAATTCGACTTTAATAAATTCTTGGCCGTCCTCTGTGGCTTAGATAAAAAGCTTTTTATTAATATTTTGATGATACAAATTGATCACAAAGAAGAAGAAATTAAAAAAATATATATATGGAGCCAGCAGCGTTATCCGAATCAAGATCAATAAAGGTGGCGTGCGAATACTTAACACCTGCGCCAAACATACAGCTGGCAAATTGCTGCCTAAACGGGCACTTAACCAACAATATGTAACTATTTCGAATAAATGATTTGAATATACATATATACATACTCATACACATCCCTACAACATATATCAATGTAACTGAGTACACAAACACATCCATCTTTTTCGAAGTAAAAACTACCGTTAGTTATACATGCATATGTACACTCATTTGCCTCACGCATTCATCTCACCACTGGCAATCGCCAGTTCCGGATACATCGCGAAAGCTTTAACACATCCGCTCAACCAGTGGTTTTTTCCGCGTTTTAATTGTGTTCTGCATTTATTGCATTTTAGTTTATTTAGTATTAATGTAAAAAGTGTATTAGGTTCAATTATTGTAAAGTGAAAATTTTGTGTGTGTAAAGTGAAAAGAAATATTGTGTGGGTGATGAAACTGGGTTGCGTTAGTCCAGCGAGCACGCGCTGTGGTGAATATTTGAGGAGTGCATGTGAGTATGTATGTTTGTATGTAGATGCAATTTATTGCTTAATAAACTAAAAAAACATTTTCCCTTGTAAAAGTACATTCTTACGGCCCTATTCTGAGCGTAATTGATAAAAATGTAAGCAAGCTTTGTTATAATGAATAAATTGAAAATGTTTAAGAAATTCTTTATATAAAATGGCTAATATTATTTTTGAATAATCCTAAATGTGTATGCTTGTAGCACAATCAGCTGTGGTCAATGCATCCTTAGCTATGGTGGCTCATTTATATGGTGAGTGCTCGTTCGAAATTTCGGGTGAGAAACACGGCTTAGTAAATATATTTTTGCGCCGTACTGTATAACATAGGAGATGGGAGAATACTGATTACCTTAATATCCCCATATTTTTGTTATAGCCCAAAATAAGTTTTCCAGTTATAATTTAGTTTAATTTTACTAAAAATTATAATTGATAGTCCAATTTTTTTTTACTATCGTGAAGTTTTGAATGAAAAAACTCAAGTGATATATTATGAATTTACAATATTTCAACAAAGAATGTAATAAGAAAAATCGTAATAATAACAAAAAATGAAAATGTATGTATGCACATTTTATGTAGATAAAGATGTATCGGATTGCCATAGTAAAATAAACTGAATCAAATAAAATAAAAAATATATAATAAAATAAGATAAAATATAATAAAATAAAACAAAAGTAAATTATATGGCTGAGTTTTTAAAGGCATCTTTATTAAATTAATTTTATTTCAATTAAATTAAAATAAATTGAGCTAAGTTAAATTAAGTTGAATTGAATTGAATTAAATAAAATTAAACCAAATTAAACAAAATTAAAATAAACTAAATTTAATTAATTTAAACTAAGTTAGATTCAATTCATTTAAATGCAGTGAAACTAAATTAAATTATCTTAAATTAAAGTAAACTAAATTAAATTAAATCAAGTTAAATTGAAATAAAGTGAAATAAATTGAATTAAATTAAATTAAATTAAATTACATTAAATTAAATTATATTAAATTAAATTAAACTAAATTAAATTAAATCAAGTTAAATAAAATAAATGAATTAAATTAAATTAAATTAATTAAATTAAACTAAATTAAATTAAATCAAATTAAATTGAATTGAATAGAACTGAATTGAATTCAATTCAATTGAAATAAAAGCAAATTGAATTAAATTAAACTAAGTTATTTAAGGTGAATTTGGAGCTTTTAGGCCAATTTAAATAAATAAAATAAGTTTATTTTTTTATTTCCGACGCGTTTCGACACATTTTCGTGTCTTCCTCAGGGACAAAACCACTGGTTTAAACAATGTAAGTGATTTAATATTCAACATTATAACCAATTATTGTATTTGTAACGTATATGTTTTTCGTATTTAATAAATAAATTCCCTGAGGAAGACACGAAAATGTGTCGAAACGCGTCGGAAATAAAAAATAAAACTAGTTTTATTTAATTAAATGGGCCTAAAGACCCAAATTCACCTTACATAACTAAGTAAATATTTGGCCCAACTCCATCATATAATAAATTAAATTAAATTAAACCACATTAAATTAAATTAAATTAAATTAATTAAAATTAAAATAAACTAAATTAATTTAAGCTGAATTTAATTAAATTAATTACGTTAATTGAATTGAATTAAATTAAATTTTAATAAATTTAACTAAACTAAACTAAATTAAATTAAATTAAATGGAATTGAATTGGATTGTGTTGAATTGAATAGAATTAAATAAAATTAAACCAAATTAAATTTCATTTAATTAATTTTTAAATTAAATTTTTAAACTAAACTAAATTAAATAAAATAAATTAGTTAGACGTAACGAGTTATGCCGAATTGAGCACAGTTTTCGATTTATCAAAAACAGAAAAGCATTTTTTTTTGCACCCTGGTATAATTTTTCATCAGTATGTTTCCGTACACTCCTGCTGACTCACTCATATACGCATTCACTACAATGCGAATTATGCGTATGATGCAATGTTGATGAAGTGTGATTTTAGTCGTCGTAGTCATCGTCGATGACATTTCCCAATACAAGAAACACAATAGCCTGCGGCCTGACTGCTCGTCTTTGCATGACTTATAGTCAGTGTATTTGTCTATTTGTTTGGCTCACTGACTTTATTGCCTCATTGCCTATTTCACGGCGTAATGGACGACCGATTTGAAAGCTGAGTGTATGTTTGTGTTTGAGCTCACACATGATTTTATAAGGGAATGATTGCATATCTTCATACATACACATAAATGTATATAGTTCTGCTTGCTTGTTTATATTTGCTAACTCGTACGTGTCAATGTCCATATCAGATACATTCTAATACTGTTGGACTTGGCGTCTGGTTGAAGTATTTAACCAGCAGGCAGATAGACAGCTGTTGTGTAAGAGATCGAAAGTCAGACATACTTTGCTTTTCAAAAGCTGGCACGTTTCCACTATGAAAGCTGGTATCCATGCACACATTGAACGTAGGCTAATGTGCATCTTTTTAAAAGAAATAATCAGTAGAAGAAAAATTTAAATGGACACTTACCTCTATACCTGAATTGTGTTGCTCTTGTTTTGAAGCTGATCAAAGCCTAAACGAAACTCGGTAACTATTATGGCGACAATCAAAGCGGCCGCCGGAGGTAGTGTACTTGCCTTTTATATAGAGCGAAACTATGTAAAGCTAAAGCGAAGAGCAAAGAGCCTATAGGCTAAAGGAGTCTCCGTAGTCCATCCACTATGTTGCCATTTTATAATTCAGCGACAGCGAGCATCTCTTGCACATATTTGGCTGGTGAGCCTCAGACTCCCCAGGCTGGCCATCGGTGGTTAAGACCACCGAATACATTCAGCGTTATTGTGTTTTCTTTATCCCACGATACATACCACCTTTCTACAGCCATTGGTAATTTTAGCATCAGCCACCCATTAACACCAACCGAAACAGCCGGCGCCAGATATCTATCACTCGTTTCTCACCCAACCCACAGCCACCGTCTGTGTGCATGTGCTTGAGTCTGGATTCATTGGGTCGTACACCAGCCCCGATTAGATTCAGCTCACATTAATTCCCTAACATGTCTGTTGGGCTCTCCAGGTGTCTGAATGAATTCTTCTAAGAATATGCGACACATCTTTAACTCCAAGTTAACTTATCGACAGCAACACATTCAAGGCCAAAAAGCCATGATGGTATGCAGCTACATCGCAGAGGATATAGATCAGATTTTGAAATGAAAATGCATTTTAGCACATAAAGTGAAATTTTTGGTGAAAATACTTACAGGAATATTTCACCAAACTTCAATTCTTGGCGTGTGCTAGCGCCCGGGGAGCCATGCGTAAATGTCCAATGCCATCGATGAAGCTGAAGCTCAAGTCAACTGCGATGCGTTTTGCAATTGAATATACAACCAAACGTGCCCTATTGAGCATATTTAAGGATAGCTTTGGTAGGGTCAAGTTCCTTCGACGCTTATATGAAACAAAGCCGACTCTCACAAAGGCACCGGAACGAGAGGAATCGGGGCAGCTCCCGAACGCCTATGGTGCATAAGTATTTGCAATGGCATTCCACCTAGTAATAGTTACGCATCGTAGTTACGCAACTGAAATCATATCGAAAAAGTTGGGCTATAGAGCTAAATACTCTACTGCCAGACCAGGCAGACGTTGTTCACCCCAACATTTAGTGCATATTGAAAAGAATTTAAAGAAGTTTTCGTTGCTCAATATTTCTCTTTTATCTGCCTTCTCTTCTTTCAAATCCTGCCCCGGTACCTCTTTATCGAAATTTTCCACAGTCTTTGCTTGTACTTCTCTCTCAGTCCAACCTCATATTTCTATTTCTGTTCCCATTGCTCATCATCCTAATATTTTCCTTCGATCTTTCCCCTCATCCCGCCCCTACTCTTTATTTTCTTGGACGTTGCGGCAGCGCATCAACTTCGTCATCACTAGAAACGCCATTTTACTTACAGCAGTCCAACAATGTATGTCACATTAGGAGACCTAAATTCCTAATAGAAGGCTCCTCTCCAAAAACTCTGTGTACAGAGAGTCTTTCCGAAAACGAGAGCAGTGAAACATTACGTGCTCTGCGTTTTGCAATTCGGTGGGTCAGTGTGGACTGAAAGGATCCTCCTCTACCCCACGCTTATTCACTGGACACTAGATCTACTAGGACATTTCGAAATACAAAAAGGATCGCGTCATCGGACACCGTCCGATAAGCACATGCTATTCGTATAGCAGTAATACGGTAGGCTGTTAGTATCTAATTTTGGTGGATCATTTTAGATCCGTGCCATACTGGTGCTGCATATAATACTATCGAGCTGGTTTCGTTTGTTAAAAGCTGCGCGTAGCTTCGCCTGGGCCACTGATTTTAGCTATTATTTGCGTTAAGGCTTCACTAACTCCAGATACTTTGTCTCCCACCGCCCTGGAGAACTCCTTAAAATTTAGTTTTGAGTTAATGTTTACTCCTAAACATTTCAAGAAAGGCTTTAACTTTATTTCATAATCTTTTATAGTAGGGGATTAACTCGTCGACAGTCCACTTTGAGGTTACCAAAAACACTTCTGTCTTATTGCTAGCCATTTCTAGTCCCATGTTTGTCAGCCATTCCTTTATTCTTCGCACGGCGTCGTTAAATAATGCTTGGATCAGATCTAGTTTCTTGGCAATTGCTACTACGACAATATATCATATGCATAGCACACAATTTTCGTGCCTCCGGGAAGGTCGATTTGTAGAACACCGTCATACATCGCATTCCATAGCGTTGGCCTTAGAACAGATCCCTGACGGACACCGTCAGTGATGTTATTGTTTTTTTTTGGTCCCTAATTCATACCAAAAAGGAGTACTCTGTCGCTAAAATAGCTATTAATTATTTTAAACTGGTAAGCAGGTATGCCAAAGATTCATCTGCATCCAGTTCGATGTGTTCAAGGCATTTCCAATATCCAAAGTAAACAGTGCACACAGTCTTCCATCCATATACCCTCTCCGTTTAAGTACTTCTCCAAAGCAAATTTGCTTGCCATTGACTAGGCAACCATAAAAAGGACTCCCAGCTCTCCGCCTGCTATCCCATTAAAGCAATGAGGTGTTGAAGCTGAAGGCGGTATATAGTAGATTTTCTAGTTAAAGTTTCCTTTTATTTTGAATGATGGCACGCATTGGACGATGAAATATCAATTTAATAACGTCAAAGTATAACATATGAAGAGAAACAAGTAAATGCAATCAAAAGGCAAATGACAACATTTAAAAAAAAATAATAGAACACATTTTTTTTTAATGAATTGAGGGCAACGATAACTGGGAAAGTTCAGCTGGAGCTTTGTGTGCGTAGGCAAAGTAATAAAATAAAATAGCCTTGTACAGAAAACAAGCAAAATCAAATGAAAATGTCCACTTAAAAAAGGTGATAGTAAATAAGAAAAAATGTATAAATTTTTAGCCATCTAAAAAAAAGGGCGATCTAAAAAGGAATCCGTCAATATATTGTCTAAAAGCCAACAAACATCAACAAAACCAAGTCAATTCTAGTTTGTTTGATGATGACAATGACAGCTGCCGTCCCAAATGACATGCATTGGTTGTCTGTCTCATAGCTTTTGTCCGCCTATTTTCAGCCGCCTGTTTTTATACTGTATGTGTCTTAACTTAACCCCTTCAATTTTGTCCATCTACCATTAACGGCTTCTTGTTTTATTTCTATTTCTCTGCTTAGCTGACAACAGCTCAGGAGAAAATGCAGAGGTTTCTGGCATAAAAGCCCAAATGATGAAGTACTCTACGGACCGACAATGCCATGTAGGTCTGAATAATGGTGATGAACGAGTTGAAGCAAGGAAA
>JARSSU010012733.1:0-63644 GCA_029619165.1 Eurosta solidaginis | reverse complement strand
ATAGGACAAGTATTCAACAACTGAATATTTAATTAATAAAATTAAAAAGTATAATAGATTTGATGTTCATAAGAATAATATATGTTAATGTAACTGTTATTAGAACTCATTGTAGACGAAACTATTAAAATGAAAGTTTAAACCGGGACAGAGGAGGTTTATCACATTACTGTATTGATAGATGAAATTAAGTGGCAAACAATGAATTTTTTTAGATAATATTTGTTCATTTTTCAAAGATAACTTTCGAAGGAGGGCTTATACTCATACGAAAACGCACTTGCGTGTGCAAAATACGTTCCATGTGTTTGAGATGCATTTGCCGGTCGTTTCGCTGCGTTTAAAATCGTAGCTTAGCCTTGGCGTACAGAATATTTCTCCATGGATGCTTATGGATTGCGTGAAGGCTTGTAGTACTCTGCATCTATCGTACATAATAGATTTCATACTTTTCCGTCCGCTATCTAGATGTATCAATACAATATGAAGAGATTTGTTTGGTCGAGGAAATCCAAAATACGCGCTTTTAAACAAATCGTTCTTTCTCTGACTAGCGTTTCTTTTGGCGTTTTGCTTGGGAAATCTTGGGAATGTAATTGTGACTTATTGCGTCCAAAAGTTACCAATTCAGAACGTGGTCGCGCTTCAAATACGTTGTATTAACTGATACGCGAGTGTTAAACCATTTCATGTCGTCAGCGTTGAAGTATTTATCGTCTGTGCGAGCGTTTTTGCGCATGTGCGCCCAATTCGCCATCAACGCATGTGTCTTCTATGTATTGCGTAACATTGATGTCGGATGTGTTCATGTCGTGGTTATACATCCAACAACAGTTCACCATCATAATGCATAATGTTTGGACTTACGGCGTATCTGCCGCATTGGCTTAATAAGGGAAATCAATGAGTTGAAGACAAATAGAAGTTATGCGCACGATTACACAGAAGATCAGATTCCGTGATGAGGATTTTAAAGTCGATGTGTTGGACTTTTATTGATTATTCATGCTACAGCAACGCCGTCAAAGCGTGTAGAGCAATACGTTAGATGCTGCAGTTGTATTGTATCCAGATGTAAATATAGATTAGTTGGACGTAAGATTTATTGCGGTATGCTAATGATTAATTATCCTCAATATTCCCTTTTGATTTGTGCTTATATTTTTAATAATTTATGCTAGAGTAAAAAAGTACGAAAATAATAATATATAACGTTATTTTTATATGGTTTCTATCATCTACTACGGGCGTCTGCATTGGGAGACCATACGGTTTTAGTGTCATTGTATGATCGTTTCAGTGGGCCTGGTTTAGTTTGTGTTTGTTTTTTTTGTAGCGATAAGGTTGCTAACCCGATATAATTCGGCAACATCTCTGACACAAGTTTCTGCTACATTTTGATCACAAATGAAAATAACCCGTAGAAACAGTATGAAAAAGTCGCCGGATAAGCCTGAAATAGTCCCTAAACTAGCTTCCGAATTCGTTCCGTAAAATATTCCCGTGTGGTCGAATTCCTGTGAAAATAGTCAACCAAGTAAAAAAATGTTTTCCGGATCGCAAATCGCAGTAGACACAGATTGCCTTGTATATCTTATACTTCAAACATGATTCTATTATACTGTTTTTTCTTTAGACTGCCCAGAAACATAGCTAGTTTGTCAAAGTTGCGTTCTCTTATTCAGCTATTGTGTGTTTTTATTTCTCGTCGTTACTATTCTCATTAATTACAGATACTTAGGGGGTTTTCCTCTCTTTATATTTATGTCACGTCCATACGCAACATTCCATAGTTTTTTGTCCAAACAAAAGTGGTTGCGTTGAAAGAATACAGCGAAATCATCTAGGTCAGTTGCATTAAGTTATGAAAAAACAGATCGATTCGAAAGAAAAGTTATTATCGATAGTCCATTTTCCTTTCATACTTTTGTACGTCCACGGTAATCTTATATCAATTATTTAGTTAAGTTTTGAAACACTCATTTTTGGGGAAGTAGAGCCCCAGTTGCGTCATTCAGACGATTCTTTTATTAAGCCCTCGATAAACTTATTTTTAAAATTAATATGAATCTTAATGTCCCAGACTGAGTATATCCAAATGAGTTTGCTGAAGGACTATGAATTACAGTCCAAAACGAATTCCAGTCTGCTCATTTCGCTCACAAACATTACCTCTTTATGCTTAGGATGGATCTATGTTCGGGCACCTCATGGCTGATTAGTAATTGATGAAATTGCACGTAGCTTATCAAAAACTTGCAGTAAATATATTAACTAATTCAAAAAAATGTTGTATTTTCGGATGGTTGCAGCCGTCATTTAAAATAATTTTATCTTAAAACATCACGTAACCACTTTGGCTCAACGCTTGCATCGAACTTTTTCAGTAGCTCTTTTTGCCACTACATCCTGGCAAGGGAGCAGTGGATTGGGATTGGAGCTTCTCGTGCAGACGACAACGTCTGGATATTACCAAACACAACATTTTCTGAACATGCTAACATTTTTATGATTGTGCAACAAATCAAAACATCACTGGTGGGAAATAATTTATATTTCTCCGTTAAAATAATGAAGAATCAAAAGACTTAGACGGAGTTTGGAATGTGTAAAAATAATATACATACTGATGTCTTATACACACTTTCACTTACTCCTCATAATATAGAGCTGTATAACATCGAGTCTAAACCAATAATATTTATATCTGATAACACAATTTCTACGTTCAACTAATTTTGCAATAAATAAACCCGTTTATCAATTTTTGTTGTTATATCGGCCTACTGATTTTAAGATCGCGGTTCGAATCGAGCTCAAGGCCGAACAATAATTTTTTTATCATTATTATTGTTATGATAAATTTTTTCTTAATTGAAAAATTTTTAAATTAGAATAGAAGAAAGAAAAAATTTAGACAACTGCCAAAGCTCGTTGTATAGATCCATTTCGGGAACTGCTAAATTCCTTCACGGCAACGTTAGGCGCCGCTGCTATAACCATTCAGCCATCACAGCGGTTTTTTGTTTTGTCTTCATTAATCCTACTTCTATTCTGGTTCGTGCCAATTGATATTCACACACTGCGACATCTGTTGCAGAATGGATGTGAAAATTGGACTTGTTTGATGGCAATGCTGCCATAGTGTCATATTTTATTGACACTTTTTTCCCCGTGCTCTGGGATGTATTAACAATTTTTGTTGTTATATCGGCCTACTGATTTTAAGATCGCGGGTTCGAATCGAGCTCAAGGCCTAACATAATTTTTTATCATTATTATTGTTATGATAATTTTTTCTTAATTGAAAAAATTTTTAAATTAGAATAGAAAGAAAAAAAATTAGACAACTGCCAAAGCTCGTTGTATAGATCCATTTCGGGACTGCTAAATTCCTTCATCGCAACGTTTAGGCGCCGCTGCTATAACCATTCAGCATCACAGCGGTTTTTTGTTTGTCTTCATTAATCCTACTTCTATTCTGGTTCGTGCTGACAACCCTTGAAAAGATTGTGGTACACAATCCTTAAATCATTTGGGTATTTTATTCGCCTCGACAGGCATATATGCCGCGGACATATTCGAAGCCCCCTAACCAGTAGCGGGGTTTTGCCCCAACCATCTACCCACTCGTACCTTAAACAGATTCATCAAATATTATTATTCTGGTTCTACACTGTCAAGGCAGTATGTTTGCAGAATATTTCGTAGACAATATTTACAACAATTCATGCGAGAGTGTGCTGGTTTACAATAAGGGAATAATGCCCTAGCCAAAATCTGCACTAGATTTAGCATGTCGTTTATCAAGGGCCACATCTTAAAACTAGTTGTATGAGTTTGATAGGAATTGAAGAGTAATACAGTTCTTTGATTCAGTTGATCTTATAAAGGCTAACAGCAGCTTTCACCAGGGCACCATATCAGTCAAATATGCAGTTCTGCGGTGACGGCAGATAATTCGTTGGAATTCCTTAGCATTATATTAAGGATATTAGGTATGTGAAGTCTAGTCAACTGCTAGTCTTTCCATTCAAACTAGGTATTCATATTTATTGTGTGAGCTGTTTGCTTCGCTCCCTTACAGTTTTCGTTTGGTTTAAATAAAGGAAAATTGATATAAAAACTGTTAAGTAACTCTAAAATTTAACAAATAAAGAGTGAGTTTCAAAATTAATGGCACATCATTGGATGCATAGGTATGTTGGGTAATTAATAGGTTAATAATGAATAGTTAGCAAAATTAAAATTCATACCCACATACATACATAATTCACTTACCACGCAACAGCGTCGCACAGCTCCCTTTGTATAAGCTACGAATACCGCCTTCCTTGTACAATTTCGCGGCTGTATCTAACATACCCTTGTAATTTTACGTTCGCCACCTGACGCTTGCTGCACTTGTAATAGCATTTAATACGTTCACCAGGCGCTGTAATAACGGTTGACATCAAGCCGGAGAAAGAGCCAGCAATTCCAATTTGTGTATATGTTAGCTTTGCATTTTCACCTGTTTGTTGCACGCGTTTACCCAATGCATAACCAGCAAAGCATAACGCAATATGGGCGCCACACCTGTGAGTGGTGCAGTCTACCTTTGTATAGGCCAGTGATGCCTTCATTCTTTATAGTTTTGGCAGCACAATCGAAAGTGCCTTGTACAATGGCTGTTGACCGGGAGCGGGGTTGGGCATTGTTTGGAGGCGAACTAGACAAATTTTAGTTTAATAAAAATTTTATTTGAGAGTTAGTGCTGGATTTCCTATCATTATAATGTTTTAATAATACATACACACATTCTGGATACTATACAAAGTCCACCAATCATAAGATGTTTTATTAATATCACTAAGCCTTCATACGCTGCGACCACAGAGCAATGCATTCGCAAAGGATATGAACCGGCATTACACCGCCCTATTCTCAAGCGACAGTTTCCTGTATGTTGTTGTGGTAACAGTTATTGTAATCGCAAAAAATCTTCCAAATGTTTAGCGGCTTGCATAAAAAGACAGTCCCTTGCCGAGCATAAATTCGGCCCGATCCGGCAGTGCTGCTGTTTTAGCAGGGCTTCCCCCTCCGATAGGTGCGTTCACTCCCAAATTGTGGGATTCAAGGGGTTGTGTAGCGCAACCCTCTCAAGGGGTTGCCAGCGCAATATATAGACCGATTTCACGAGAATTACTTTTAGTCCTGACTTAACCAAGTTCAAAATGGATTGTTGCACTAATGAGCCGTCGGCTTATGATATAGCTGCGGCAACACAAAGGTGTGGGTGTGTATTTGAATGGCAAAAAGTTGCCTGTAAAGAATTTTAAGGATTACATTGATTTGTATGTTAAGAATAATGAAGAAACATGTGGACAACCAATTAAAATTGTTCATGAACAAGCTGGAGAACGTTGGGAAGTGGCTTGTTGTCCTTCGGAAAATAATTTCCAACAAGTTTCCTTTGTCAATTCTATTATCCAACCCAATTGTCAACCTCACCTACCCGCGGCGAATCCTGTTCCAATAACAGACGAGGCTCTGGCGACCCCAAGCTCCTCATGGAACTAGGGGGTGGAGAGAGAGAGTATGGCCTGAAGGTTTGATGTTGTCATGTAATCGTTCTCGAGATGGTCGGGCTAGTGCCTTAATGGTGTTTTTTTTACGGGAGCGTACCGGATCTATATCCGGAAAAGGACCATCATCATCGATAACACTCCCCAGGAGTGTCTTTATCGTTAATACAACAACAACACTTCCAAATTGTCAACAATATCCTCTAGCGTGAGTTCGAGAGAACTATCTGTGTTAACAGGGGTCGAACAATGAGATAAGGGTATTAGAGCGTTGGTTCCACATTGCATGGAATGATGGTTGGTGTCATGTACTAAACTTGTCAGGTTATTCACCCCTCAAACTTTCAATTCTGTAGATTTTAGTCGCTGCTTAGGTATAATCTACGCCTCTTAATCCACTATGGCCATATCTTACCCAGTGAAATTCGAAGCACTCTTCTGCTTAAATTTTTGAATTTGGTTAATACTTGTTTTGTTGCGAGTATAAAAAATGTAGCCTGCCTTTGTCCTAAGTAGTAAAATAAGTGCTGCCTGAATAATTATTTTTTCCCAGTTATTCACTGTTTTCCTAAAGTGTGCGTTGGATAGCCCTCATAAAGGCTCTGGACAATAGAATGTTGTAGTACCTCTCCGTTTAGGAAGATGTTCTGCCTGTTCATTAACTTCATGCACTAGCAAAATATATATATAATATATATATATATATATATAATAATATATATAGTATATATATAGAATATATATATATATATAATAATATATATATATATAAATATAAAGTAATAATATATATATATCATATATATATATATATATATAATATATAATAAAATGTATATATATATGAATATATATAAATTTTCAGCTGTAACATTGACTCTAATGCATTCATATCCAAGCTTATATTTGCTGCCTAGATAATTTTCGCCGCAGGAGCAATCTATTTATTTAGAAAATTTCAGCAACCATTAGAACTGTCCCTTTATCTCTCTCAATACTTCAAGGTAAGTTTTATTTCCCTCTACTATTCTGTAAAAAATATTGAGAAAAGTATCAGATATTGTATAGCTGTTGGATGTGACGAGTGGTCGTCGCTTCCCAGGCAGTCGGTCTCATGTACCGGAGCGACGGTCGGGATTTTTCCCGACCAAGGACTGTCATTTTCAGTGTGACCCCATCTAATTTGTTTCGTACCCTCCCACAAATTGTCATCCTCCCAGCAGCTCCTTGCAGCAGGACCTGCTCCATATTCTCTTACTCCGGGAAGGCATCGAATCCAATCCGAGGTCCGTCTCCTGACCCCGTCCTGAGAAATGGTTTTGCTGCATCTGCGCGAAAGAATCTTTTTCGGACGGTCATACTCTGTTCAGTGTGTCTCGTGCAAGGGATGATTGCATCGGACAGGTTGTTCTGGCTTGATCCCAAAACACCGACGTCCACGTAACTTTTATAAATCTTTTGTGGCTCCTTGCTGTTCACGCCCAAGGGCGTCCCGTAGTCTACCTCTAAGCGGCACTACCTTCCAGCAGCCCCACTGCACCGCAAGCCACAACAAGCACCCGCTGCTGCTCGTGCCACCACGGCGCCAACAACTCAAACAGCTGCTGACCACTCATAACTACAATCTTCGTAGTAGAGTCGGAAGCAATGCTGAACAACAGCCCTGCCCCGTCTTCTCTCTCTTTTCCGGCAGCAATCGTGTAGGTCAGGGAAACAGACTCTTAGTCCCTACCTCCGTTGCACCGTTTGCCAGCACAGAATATATATGTTTGCGACATCCGCCAAATGCAGCTCCTGCCTTGGGTGCTTCCACTTCCCTAGATGTTCTGGTCTCCGCGACGGCAACCCCCCGACGGGTTTCATCGCGCCATGTTGCCAGGTCGCAAACCCAAATCATCCGGGTACCCCAATGCTTGCCCAAGGACGCCCAGTCCTCGCTTCCCAAGGCAGTCGGTTCTATGTACCGGAGTGACTCGGGATTTTTCCCGACCAAGGACTGTCATTTCAGTGTAACCCCATTTAATTTGTTTCGTCCCTCCCACAAATTCTCATCCTCCAGCAGCTCCTTGCAGCGCAGGACTGCTCCATATTCTCTTGCTCCGGGAAGGTATCGAATCCAATCCGGGTCCGTCTCCTAACCACCCCGGTCCTGAGAAATGGTTTTGCTGCATCTGCCGGAAAAGAATCTTTTTAGGACGGTCATACTCTGTTCAGTGTGTCTCGTGTAAGGGATGGTTGCATCGGACAGGTTGTTCTGGGCTTGATCCCAAAACCCGACGTCCACGTAACTTTTATAAATCTTTTGTGGCTCCTTGCTGTTCACGCCCAAGGGCGCCCGTAGTCTACGTCTAAGCGCATTACCTTCCAGCAGCCCCGCTGCTCAGCAAGGCCACAACAAGTACCCGCTGCTGCTCGCGCCTTACGGCGCCAACAACTCAAACAGCTGCTACCACTCATAACTACAATCTTCGTAGTAGAGTCGGAAGCAATGCTGAGCAACAGCCCCTGTCCCCGTCTTCTCCCCCCTCTTTTCCGTCAGCAATCGTGTAGGTCAGGGAAACATAGCCATGCCGATGCTTAAAAACCTAGGGAAAGAGGGGTTCAAATATTTAGCGCATGTCTTCAATCTGTCTCTTTCCACCTTTGTCATACCTGAGAAATGGAAAATGGCCAAGGTGGTCCCGCTACTAAGCCTGGGAAACCAGCTAACATAGGTGAGTCGTATCGTCCGATATCTCTCCTATCGCCAGTGGCAAAGACGCTTGAAGCCATTTGCTCCCTTATTCCAAGCAAATTTGCAGCTAGCCCCTCATCAGCATGGCTTCAGAAAACTCCATAGCACCACCATCGCGCTAAATGCCATTAGCACCCAGATAAATTGCGGTTTAAATCAATACCCCCACCATAGAACAGTACTCGTAGCGCTAGACCTATCAAAAGCTTTTGATACGGTCAACCATGGCTCGTTACTGCAGGACCTGGAAGGGTCTACCCTCCCCCCATGTCTTAAAAGGTGGGCCGCAAATTATCTGGGTGGTCGGCAGGCATCGGTGCAATTTAGAAAACGAAACATCAAAACCAAGGAGAATTAAACAGGGGGGCCACAGGGTGGTGTCCTATCCCCACTTTTGTTAATTTCTACATATCTAAGCTACCTTCACCACCGGAAGGAGTCACAATCGTTTCCTACGCCGATGACTGCACAATAATGGCCACAGGCCCAGGCCCAAAGATCGATGCGCTATGCAATAAAATAAACGGCTACCTCCCTGATCTCTCCAGTTTTTTCGCCTCGCGAAACCTGGCATTATCACCGACTAAATCTTCCGTGACCTTATTTACAACATGGATGCCCCAAATGTCGACCATTTTGAACATACACGTCGATGGCACTACGCTACCGACTGTCCGACACCCCAAAATCTTGGGTGTGACGTTTGATCAGGATCTACATTTTGGTGAGCACGCAGCCGCAATTGTTCCGAGAATTCAGAGCCGTAACAAAATCCTCAAATCCCTCGGTGGCAGTACTTGGGGAAAAGATAAAGAAACGCTCATGACTACATACAAAGCAATTAGCCAGCCGATTACGTGCTACGCGTCACCCATATGGTCGCCAAGCCTAAAAATCACCCACTGGAAGAAACTACAGGCCTGCCAAAATACTGCTCTCAGAATCGCCACGGGCTGTCTTCTTATGTCCCCAGAACACCATCTGCATAATGAGGCGAGAATACTCCCCATCAGGGAGAGAAATGAGATGCTGACCAACAGTTCCTGTTGAATACCCAGAAACCTGGGCATCCCAACAGACATCTGATTGATGAACCAGCACCGCCTAGGGGCTTAAGGAGTCATCTCCGTAAGCATTTTGAGGAAATACGGCACCTGAGAACCCAGCCGTATGAAGTGAAAAAAACACAAGCAGGTCCTTGGTGAACTCCATAAACAGGCGTCGGACCTTTATGCCGGGAATTGCCCGGTGAATCCAGTACTTAACGAAAATTATCCAAAACTTGCGGAAGAGGAACGCATACTCCCCAGGGAAACGCGTGTCACTCTTGCTCAACTTCGTTCTGGATACTGTAACAGGTTAAACTCTTACCTATCCAGAATCAACCCCGACATACAAAATGTATGCCCCGCTTGCAATGTGTCCCCACATGACACCAACCATCTCTTCAATTGTAATGTGGAACCAACGCCTCTAACACCCCTTTCCTTATGGTCCACCCCTGTTGAAACGGCAAGTTTCCTTGGACTCCCGTTAGAGGATATTGATGACAATTTGTGATCGGTCGCGACTATTAGGTGGGGCGAGCATTGCTACAACAACAACAACAACAACAACGAGTGGTGAACGCGTCGGACCTTTACTAACCTGTAACAGGTTAAACTGTTACCTATCCAGAATCAGTCCCGACATACAAAATGTATGACCTGTTTGCAATGTGTCCCCACATGACATCAACCATCTCTTATATGTAATGTGGAACCAACGCCTCTAACATCCCTCTCATTATGGTCCACCCCTGTTGAAACAGCAAGTTTCCTCGGACTCCCGTTAGAGGATATTGATGACAATTTGTGATCGGTCGCACCTATTGGATGGGGCGAAGCACTGCTACAACAACAACAAGTGGTTCAAAGCGAACTTGTTCTATTCGCTCATTACCTACTAATTTAGCAAGGGAGTATACGAAAATAGGTAAATTTCTCAAACTTTAAAGGTGAAACTTACCTTAATGGTGTCCAATGGATGTCCCGAGAGGACATTGCATATGCCACCAAATCCGCCACTCAAAAAAGCCTTAAAAGGATTTGCCTTACGTTCTTGCGCTGGTGCCTCTGTCATTTTGTTACACGATTGCTTTTAGTTTTGCTAACTTCTAAAATGGTCAAATTAAAATTGATAATATATATCAATATATGACTGAAATAAAATTTACCTCTTAATGATAATGCACTGAACGTAGATTTAGATATGCTTGCAAATGACCTTTGTACTTGGCACTGTTTCAAACGTGTTTTTTCTTAAAATTTACTACCTAGGAAATAATTGTTGTTGTGGTTTTATGAGTTATGGGATTTTATGTTGAGCACATTACACAATGGTTGGCACTAAAACTGTGAGCAAGCGCGTTTCTTCACGCAGGCAAGTCGAGTAAAAGCGGCTCCTTATTAAAAAAACAAAAACTGTGCACAGCCAACGGGAACTTAGAAGCTGGTGGCTTATTTGCCAAATATTTCCAAAAGCGTTACACTTTCGTTGTAAACACGCGTTGTTGTTGTTGTTGGAAACCTGTTGCTTCTAATCTGCTTTGACCCGATGCTGTAGAATAAGCGCAAGTGTCTCAATTTGTTGAAGTTCTGTGGCATTCTGTGGATTAATAACACAAGAAATTAGTGATGGATCGATATTTGGCTATTGGTGATTGCATCGCCGCTAGTGACAAATCGCTAATAGCTATAGCTATTGCAATCCAAAAATATCAGTGATTGGCGATTTTCCTTCATTCGATTCTTTAAATGGCAATCACCTCTGGCAGAATAACGCCAATAGCGATTATAGCGATTGGCAATTTTCCTTCAGCATGAAATTCTAATACTAATATAGATAGCGGGGATGCAATCATCGATAGTGAAATATCGTTCATCACTACTCATCTGTGTACTCATAGTGTACAAGTACAAGTGTGTTGACTTATCTGTCAAGCATTCTGACAGGCACTCGCTGGATTCGGAATGACAGCGAATTCAAAATGGATACCATTACGAATGCTCCGAATGATTGAAAAATTGAAAAAGTCCATACGATTGGTAGTCAAAAATGTTGTCGTTGAGACTAAAATGCGACTCTAGACCTGAGATTTCCATCAGGTGAGCGAGGCTGTTTGTAGTTTTGACGTTTATCGCTTAGTGAACACACTTGGTATAGGTACACTATGTGTGTACTTTCCGACTGTGTATTGGCGACAAAAAGGAATAATTTTCTCGAAAATGGAAAAAATTTACTTTTACAAAAGTTGCCAGCTATTATCGAAAAATGGGGATAGTTATCTTAAGAACTGCACAACAAAAAAATGTCTCAACAGATAGTGGTAAATAAGGGCGAAAAAATATGCTTTTTGTGCAGAGAAATTGTGGAAACGGCGAACGGAACAAAGCAAACTTGTGCAACAACAATTTCGACGACGAAGTGATATGCAATAATTGCAAAAAATGGTTTTGCAATGAGCGTGGAAGCACATCTGGATCCCAAATTGTTAAACTTTCGGTGACGGCTAAACATAGGGAAGTCACCCTACATTCTGAAGGTCCACTTCGAGAAACAGTACTAAAATTTTACTCGTGTGGCGTACGTAATGTATATGAATTGGGATCAAGAACAATGGAAGCCACTTATAACTGATCGTTCGTTTTGCCATGGTTGGTTAAGGTGCCTACCGAGCAAGAGCAGTGGCGTGCACGAAAAATTTCAGCAGCACAAATAAACAAATTAGAGGAATTATGGAAGGAAAATGTCGATGCAACATTTCAGGATTTAGAGAAGCCAGGTATAGACACTGAACCATCACAAGTGCTATAGCGTTATGAAGATGGTTATCAATACGAGATAATTTTTGGTCCACTTGTGCGCCTAGAAACAGAATACGATAAAAATTTAAAGGAATCGCAAATACAGGAGGGTATAGAAATAAGATGGGACGTTGGCCTAAACAAAGAAACAATAGCATATTTTACGCTTGCTAAAACTGATTCGGACATGAAATTAATGCATATGTTATTCATAAGTTAATACTTCTAGGCTGTAGCCGTTAACAGTTTTATAAAATTTGTGTTTTTGATGGAAAAATAAAAGAATTATAGAAACATATATCACTCGTCTTATTGTAAACAGATTAACTCAAAATTTAAGTTTTTTGGGAGAATGCAATTCAAGCTTTGTCATATGGTTTGTATATGGTTGAATTCTCCGGCTAATTTCTAGGGCACTGAAGTGGTTGGCTAATTTTCTGCTAAAGAATATTTTTTAATAGTTTGAAGAATTTGCTATATTTGTCCTCTGTATTTTTCATTAAAAATTGATTCACTTTACTATATAAATATTATGCAGCCAAATACAACTTTCAGAATAAATTCATACGGAGTATTTCTGAATACATCGGTGTAGTATAACATAGTAAATAAATCATGTTTTTATGGTGGTACATATACCGATTATTTCGGGTTGATTCATCTTACATTTAAAAATCAAAGCATTTTCAATTAGCAAAATTTATAAAACAAAGATGCATAGACATCTACTC
Source organism: Eurosta solidaginis (assembly GCA_029619165.1). NCBI lineage: Eukaryota > Metazoa > Arthropoda > Insecta > Diptera > Tephritidae > Eurosta > Eurosta solidaginis. Next base: position 50,767 of record JARSSU010012733.1, on the reverse strand, counting down.
CAGCTAGTTTCATCTCATTGAGTGTAATACGAGACTGAACATATTAGAATTTCACATTTCATCAGTTTACTATAAAAGGTACATATTTTCGACTTTTTATTCCAATTTTGGTTCATATATTCTGTATACTAAATTAAATTAATGTATAATATTCAATCTACTCCGGTAAACAAACTTAAACATTCAACTTTTATATCCAAGTATACAAATAATTGCAGATTCGCTTATCAAAGATAAAGCGATCGTCATAGCTGTAAAAATAGCCATATCTACTGATAGCTTAAAATCGCTGTATCGCCCATCATATCTTCTGTATTGAATCGCTTGTAAAAATAAAGCGATCGCTATAGCTATAAAAAATAGCCGTGATTCAAAAATAGCCATATCTATTTTCACTGATAGTTCTAAATAGCCATATCGTCCATCACTACAAGAAATAAAAAAATTTAATGTCAAATGGACAGTAAATGCAAAGTTATCGATAAATGTCAGTTGGTAGTTATCGTCTGTGACAACCCAAATATTGCGCAATATATTTTTATTTTGAAAGGAGATTCAATTTTGGTTAGAATAGAACTTTCAAATTAGAAAATTTTATTAACTTTTTGTTGACATTACCAAAGAGTATATATTTACTCTTTGACATTACCTGAAATGTGCTTGTAGCTCAAGTTGTAGTTGGGAAGCAATCAGAATTCTTGAAATACATCGAGATTTTAGAGGGCGCAAGTGTGATGGTGTGTGGCTTGACTGAAGGTACTGGAAAGATCCGAGTTCAATCCGAAAGAGGGAATTCAATGACAGCGCGAAATTGATTTGCTCCAGTATACATTATCCAATTTTTGTACAGCTTGACACGTGTATCCACATCAGCAACCACTATTTTCAATTACAATGTGCAACCAAACGCATCTAACACCCTTAACTCTTTCATCCAATCCTGTTGATTGTGAGTGATCGCAACTATTGGATGGGGTGAGGAGGCATTGCTACAACAGCATTACTTATTGCCAGATACATGAAAAGAACCATGACGGCGAATAACGTAAAAAAATGATTAGTTTATTTCACCTTTCGGCGAGTTGGCTAGTTTATTTGGCATATTTGTACTTTTCAGTAGGAATTTCTGTGAGTAGTAGTTAGTAATGTAATTTAACAGAAAAGTAACTTATGGCTGCGGAGTTTTACGCAAATAAATCTTTCCTGATGGAACTGGTATCACTTCAACGCCTGCTGGAAACAATTTTGCAACATCTTCTTGCTTAACAGTGGGCAAAACCATGCAAGCATCACCATCCTATAGTTAAAACCAATGAGAAAAAAAATGTCAATATAACACACATTCATATTTGAGCTAACAACAATCGCTCATTTACTTCAATAGTGTCATAACTCAAAAAACAAGACTTTTGAGTTAATAATATATAAACGTACCCAATATCATGATCTATGTTATATAAAAAATCTTTGTGATCAGTTAAAAATTTACCACGTGCTATAAAAATGACAATATGCATTTATATGCGCAACATATGGCAGTTAAAATCTCTGAATGGCTCTCCTGGAAAATTGTGTTTTTTTAGTCATGACACTATTGAAGTAAATGAGCGAAATGATTACCTTCCAATCAGCTGGTGTGGCAACAGAATGCTTATCAGTTAATTGGAGTGAATCAATCACACGTAGAATTTCACTGTACGTAATAGAGAAATGGAATGAAATCATAAAAGGTTGTTAAATGTATTATGGCGATAGGCTGAGGGTCTAGTTTGCTTTAAAATTTAACGCACTTGCTTGCTCATATAAACTCGTTATCCTTTGTCGTCGAAAAACTTACACATCGTCGACTTAAGTTTTCGAACATTTTGTTTTCTCCATGCTAACGGAAGCAGCGACTGTCAGTAGTGGCTTTTAACAAACTAAACCAACTCTATGCTGAGTTTACTATCAACTAAAAACTAGAATAATCTCTTAACTGCCATGTATTGTTTTGTATGTCAATCAGCAGGTTTACACTTTACGCTGACGATACGTATCTAAGAATATAGTCCAGTTTGTAGAGGGTTCGAGTTGAGTTTTAAAAATGTTATTGTAAACTAGCTTTCCAAGGCCAAATACGACCATGAGACAACTTTATATATGAAGTTGTGGTAAGAAACTGCTAATTAGTCTACATTACGCGCTGTCTCAATACCTTTAAGATAAAATAATCAGTTATATTTTAACCATCAAAACGACACACTAATACATCCGCTCGTGAGACAATGAAATTTCTACATACACCCTATCTCTTTATTTATTTATTTGCTGTTGTAGTTGTTGTTGTAGCGATAAGGTTTCACCCCGAAGGCTTTGGGGAGTGTTATCGATGTAAAGGTCCTTTGCCGGATGCAGAACCGGTACGCTCCGGTAACACAGCATAAGTAAGGTGTTAGCTCGACCATCTCGGGAACGATTTATATGGCCAAATTAAACCTTCAGGCCATCCCTCCCTCTCAACCTCCAAGTTCCATGAGGAGCTTGGGGTCGCCAGAGACTCGTCTGTTAGTGGAACACGATTAGCCGCGGATAGGTGAGGTTGACAATTGGGTTTGGAGAAGCTATATATTGCGCTGGCAACCTGAAAGGGTTGCGCTACACAGCCCCATGAATCTGGTCCTACCGCGGGTATATTCTGACCCCCTAACCCGCTGGGGGAAACCGTTTGCTGTTATAATACGTTCTGGAAATGGTAATCTATATAATGCAAATTTTCACTCAGCCATCATTTTTTTTTCAATATCACACATATATATATGCTTACTCAAAATTACGGCCAGTAGTTGCAGGATAACAAATTGATGCGCGCAGTTTCTGTTTGTCGTCAATAATGTATACAGCGCGACAGGTGAGCGGTATACCATCCTTGCCCAATTCATCTTTATCCAGCATATTCAGTTTGTACGCTATCTCACGGCTTTCGTCAGCAATTACAGGAAAATCCAAGGAAGGTTTTTCTGTATTGTAAAAATTTTATTCACGGAATTCCTCTTGTTAATTTACGTCAAAACCATACCTGCAACCTTTAAAATATCCTCAATCCATCCCTTGTGCGACTCCACACTATCTATAGACAATGCAATTACTTTACAATCACGTGTCACAAACTTCGGCAATAGTTTCACAAGGCGTACCATTTCTGTTGTACATACCGGCGTGTAATCAGCTGGGTGTGAAAATAATACAGCCCAGCTAGAGAAAAAATGCATTTATAAATAAATTGAAACGTGTTTAAATAAAATGACTAACTTTTTATAAAACTTACGTGCCGCTAATCCATTTGTGAAAATCAATTGGTCCAAAAGTGGTTTGCGCTGTGAAGTTTGGGAAGACGTCACCAATGTTGAATGGTATGCCAGCGCCAGTCATTTTGTGGTTACTGATAAGGTGTGTGGATATTGCAATGCTCAAAAATGGACGAATTATTTTAAATAAGCAGCAAAAATTGTGAAATTTATCTCATTCCAAAAGGCGTTTTTGTTATACATATTCAGTGATGTGAGAAAAACTATACTCAGTGTTATTGCGAATTTCCGAGTCATCGATAATTGCTTGAATGAACGTATAATCGAGATTCGGCTTTTTTAAGTTATCCCTCACCACCATTCAAAGTAAAGGGACAATTAAACCTCCTTAACTCTAACGCCATAGTCGTAATCATACCTATATCCATAACCATCTCCAATGTGGTCGATTAATGGTGCCTTAACCTAATCGTGAAAATTTCATAAAAATGAAGAAAACGCAGAAAATTACAAACATAGTCCACAAAAAAAAATCTCTCGGTCATAACGTATCCAAAACACAATAAAAACTACAAAAAATTATTAAATTCACCAACTCCAATATTTTTAGGTTATGGATATGGCGAGAAACCAAAAACCAATTGGTTGGCTATGGTATGGTTATGGCGTTAGCGTTATCGCATGGCATCATTAATCGATTACATTGATTACCATAAGGTAAGTTCGATCAGCTGTTTTTCTGGTTATGGTTTTACGGTTATAAGTCACCATTAATTGGCCCTTAAATTTGGGAGCGTGCAATGAAAACGGCCATAGAATTCGTACAACCGTGTTTCAGGATTCCCTCTATATTATATTTTTAAAGTCAAGAAATGTGGCGAACCTTTCCAGCTGAGGCGTGACAGACTGTATACCCTTCAGACTCAGTTTACATATAACGATATTATCTCCCCTTCCGTACTTAGTTCCTAATCTTAAATTAATAATAACTTGGTCAGGAAAAATTCCGAACCGCTGCGATATATACTTCGAACAGACTGTTGGAAGTGCTGCCCTGCGGTCATCCTTTAGACTAGGACAATTCTCTCCAGTACATATCTCCAACCGAATGTTTTGAGTATTTTCGATGTTGATGGCCCTTTGCCGGATATATAGATTCAGTACGTTCCGGCAACAAGCACTTTAAAATACTATCCCGACCAAATTGAGCCGTCTAGGCTAAAGCAATTTCTAAAGCACACCTGTGATACAAGAACACTGGTTTTTCGAGTAATCGTACGTAAAGATTTTGCCTGAGCTGTAATCTGAGTTGCTACTGATACAACGGTATACCGATGTATCTCGGGGTATAAGTATGTATATACGAAATATGATTTTTATAAAACCAAGCATTGTTTGAATAGTTCCTTCAAGGACGCCCTTATAGTGTGCATGAGTTATCAAGTTCCCTATGGGAATTATAAGGCATAGGCGCATGTCTCATACTGTAGGGTAAGATTATATCTCAGCTATCATTTTATTAAGGGCTCTCGCGTCATCTAAACTTGATCTTCCGTTCGCTTTTTTGACGTTTAACCAAATTGGAGGGAGTTTATGGTTGATCGTCAAAAAATCTACTAGAAAATGGGCCCGTGTGAATCTCGATCAATTTCTTGGAGCCCCACCCTTATAACTCGAGAAGATATTTAACCAAACACAAACAGAAACAAACCCATCAGCTCGGGTGTTTGTGCACAAATCACCTACCCTTTTGTGATTTCCGGTATTTGTGACATTGTACAATTTACTTATCGCCTGAAAAACGCTGGATCCAAATACATGCTTTTTTTCAGCAGCGAACTTCGTGTTTTATAATAGGAAAGTATTGTGATATAAGATAATAGATACATTGATCTTATAGCATACCACATATCGTTAAAAAATTTGCTGGTGAAAAATTACAGATTTATCCTTACACTTGCTCTTACTTACCCAATTAACGAATCCCTCCGCGCTACCACTGAGACCGCTCTCATTTTTTGTAACGCCAGCCGCCACCGTGCCTATAAATTGTGTATCGGTGAACGATCCACTGATTTTTGGTATGGCGGGAGGACTGAAAGCGGATGCAACTTACGGATTGTATCTTCTCTTCTTCAAAACGCTGGTGCATCCGCCTTTGTTATCAGGTCTGCCAGTGATTTCACTTCCTCCGTTTAATACAATATTTGAACTCACCCTACACCCGGTTATTTGGCACTGCTCCATCCGTTCTTTTGATTATCGAAAAATCATTCACCTATCCACCTGCTATTTAAAAATCCGCAGCTTATCTGGCAGCGACCCATCTATGCTTGTGAAGATCGATGCATCGGTTACCAACCAACTGGTTATTTGAACACCGATCCGGAAATTTGTCAAAATCGCCTCACCGTTCGCTGATTTGCCCATCTGACTGAGGTTGGTACCTGCTTGCCAACAATCCCACTTTCCCCATAAGCATCTGCAACCAGTCACCTGCTTCGCAGCCACATCACTCAGTTGGACATCATCCAGTTGCTGCTCCAAGATGATGGTGTGTCCACTCACATCATCGATTGGGACCAAGGTTAGTAAGCTTTGGGGCTGGTCAAACTTGCTTTGACACTATGATGCATCCGTGAGTTAAGGTCGACGTCGGCAGTTACTCACGTAAAACCTTATACTCGCTGCTCGTCGAGTCACCGTTCACTGATTTCACCAGTAATTATGGGTATTCGTTAACCGACTCACCGATAATTCTTTTTACGTGCAGTATTCCTCAATCAATATGCAGTTGATGACACGAATTCCGTTGCTAAAGGAGGGAGTTATGCCTAATAACCAAAGGGGATAAATATAATAAGAGCCACCAGTCTGCTACGAGTGGCGAGCAACTCGCTGGAAATTTAAAAAAAGTATGCCTAATGTTTTCCATGAGGGAAATTCTCAATTGTCTCGCATTTATCCATGTCGTGTAGGCGTCTTATGCAAATGTGATTTTGGAAAGAGAATTAATTAATTAATTAAATACAGTCGGAAAAATAAACACATATACCGCACGAAAAGGTATAAAGACATTTATGCACATTTCGCCCAAAAAAACCTGTGATTACCCTAACCAAAAACATTATATAAATTAACGAGTGAAGTCTCTTATTATATTTATCCTCTTTGTAATAACACTGTAAAAACTCTTTTCTTTATTCATATAAACTATTTTTTTATTTATTTTTACATATCATTGCTTCTTGTTACAATTAATTCGTTGCAGTACAAATATTATAAAAATATTCTTATTTTGATTTACGTATTTTGAATGCTTATTTCAATGTTCACCTTAACCTATAACTAAATAAGAAAATATTTCATCATACTTACTTACTTACTTTACTCATCATACTAGTATATTCCATTTTTATTATTACAAATTTTACCTACTTAACCCTTTTTGAAATATTTTTGTTAACAAGTAACTTTTTAATAACAACAAAATTTCCATAAAACCTATCTATTTATGCATAAAGAACTCATCTTAAAAATTGCAACAAAATTATTTATTATTTTCAGCTTATATATACAATTTAAAACTTTCTATTATAAGTAATAGAAACTGTCTACCAAATTTCTTAAATTTACATATCGTCGGTACAATGCCAAAGTCACGAATGTGCCATTTTTGTTTAAACGAAATATTATATATGTCAAATTTGTGCATTTAAAAAAAAATTAAAAAATCATTTTTCAATTAACATTACAAAAGTAAACCTTCCAGTAGTTGTTGAAAAATATAAAATTAAATCTCTATTAATTAAATCTCTATTAATTAACAATATTGTACGCGTTTTTCTCAAAACACCAAATATGCACATTCGTGACTTTGGCACTGGACCGACGATATATGGAGCACGTGGAAAGGTCGTCAAGTCGCTCTAAAGGCCGCGGTACAAGACATTTTTCATATAGATGCGTTTAACACAAACTTATGCATTCCAATAACATCGCCACAATCAACCAAGATGTAGCGGTTGTAAACATGAAGGAACTTCAGACTTGGCAATTGAAGTTTATTACGCCTTGGCCATTCACATACAAAATTTCGCGAAGCACTGGTGTAAACATGCTCCCTATACAACAAAAATATTTGCTAACATATTTTGTGTCGTATTCGATTGTTATATTACAGTTTTTAATTGCGAAAAATGTTAGAAATTTTACCAACCAGTGGGAAAAATAATTTCACTTGCAAAGTGTGCCAACACCCTTAGCCAAAGCAAATGTCAATTTCTTCTTATGATTTGCTTGGAACAAAATTTGGAGTTGGCTACTTTTCAATATCTGATGGCGCCAGAGTCGCTCATTCTACCGTTCTCCATAAAAATACGTGCAATCTACTCATAATGCATAAGCATGTGTTAAACTTATCTGTATGAAAAACTGCTTATGTGTCGGAGCTATAACGCATAATTTATCGCTTTTCATAGAAATCGCTAATCTACCATCATTAGCATGTACACAACTAGCTGCTGTCACTACAACGAATTACCGTTATGCGAAAATAGCGAATTAATTTTGGTTGAAGAAGTGCACAAGTGAAAAGTTATTATATTTTTTGTGAATAATTGAAATAATATTACTTAAAAATTGATTTTTATAGCCAACGACCTTTTTTGTCTTTAGTGCTCTCTGTGTGTGCTTAATTTACAAAAGTTTTTGTTGTAGAATTTAATAGAATTGTGTAAATGGAAGTTATGTTATGCTATGACTAACGGGAGGAAAATAAGTATTCAGTATATTTAAAAAAATTATTGATCAACAAGTAGTTGGAACGGTGTTTGACCGTAACAACTTAAATTAATGTGACTTAAAGTACCGCGATATGCCTGGCGAAGGTATCGGAAGCTATTCTATTAGTGTTCGTTTGAGGGGGCCGGCTTTTGTGTTTGCTTTCTAAATATATATTAAGTGTAAAATATGATAAAGTGCTTAACAAGAGAAATAAGAACTAGGTTCTAAGAATGCTAAAATACAGAAGATCACATATTTCTTGGCGCTGATAAATGGTAAGTGAATTTTACAGATTCAGCTGATATTTTACCTATATCATTCTTTTTCTTGGTAATTCTCTACTTCAGCTCACAACTGCTAAAACTCGTCCAAAAATATCGGGAGAGGTGTCAAAAGACGCGTTATGAACCCAGCATCACGAATCCTAAAGCGGAAATTGGAAATTTTTTTCATTTCGGAGATATTTGCAAACAAAATTTAAAATTTTGATGTGGTTGTTGTAATTTTGGCGATTTTGACGTACCCAAAAGAAAAACTGTGGCTACAAATGTTTTCGCGGATATATGTAGTTTTGGTCTCCAAACTGGTGTTGGACCCACTCAGGGTAATTGTTTATAAGCGCGGCCGAAGGCCGCCAATGCAGAAAGGTGTTATGCACAAAAATACTTTGGATCTCACCCCCGTTTTCGGGGCGCTCCGGGGCCATTTTACGGTTTTTTGGAAATATCTTTTGACAGAAATAAAATTTTGAATCTTCTCTTTCGGATTCGTAGCCCTCGGATCAAAATGCGTCTTTTGACACCTCTCCCGTAGTCTCTTCTAACTAACATCGGTTAGCGTCGGGCATATTAAAGCCATATTATCACTTAGATAGATATTTTTACGGGCTCTTAGTTTCACAACGATATTGCAGAGATTAGATCATGGGCCAAACAAGTGCATATGTAATGCGTTGTGCAGAAAAGAGTTGTCCGATGAACCAGCGCACTCCGTTCGGATTTGAATACTGACAGAGCGAAAGTTTTCTTGCCTGTACCGACCATTGTGTATAAAACAAGTGCGCTATCTTATCCCCCAAGTGACTGAAGGATGTTCAAGATGTCTACTTTTTAGCGTTTTCACAGAATGTTCAATTTGGTGGCGCATAGGGACGGCTATCTTCAGCGGGGTTCTTGCACAAACAAGTTTTGCATAGAGGGGCTCCGCCCCTTATCCCGACGGGGTTCGCGCCCCGGGGCCCCTATTAATTTGGACCTGGTTCTAGGGAGAAGTTGAAAGTTTTGTGACTTTCATTTTCTATCGGGTGATGAAAATTACTAAAATATATCAACAATTTACTTCAGTACTATAATTACAAATTTTACGCAAATGATTTTTTTCATAAAAGAAACCGTACACTAATTTCTTAAATTTCATAAAAATTTGTATTTTAATGAAATTTAAGCTTTACTTCGTTGCTTAAACTGAAAAAAAAACCAGCATTTAAAGACTCATCGCATTGCAATACTAATAAAGCCTTATTTTTCTTCGTGTTTTAATAAAGACACTCCGACACACTGTTTCGGAGTACTAGGCATGACGATGTTTGTTGTTGTTGTTGTTGTAGCGATTAGGTTACTCCCCGAAGGCTTAGGGGAGTGTTATCGATGTGATGGTCCTTTGTCGGATACAGATCCGATACGCTCCGGTAACACAGCACCATTAAGGTGCTGGCCCGACCATCTCGGGAACGATTTATATGGCCACATTAAACCTTCAGGCCATCCCTCCCTCCACACACCCAAGTTCCATGAGGGGCTTGGGGTCGCCAGAGCCTCGTCTGTTAGTGAAACGGGATTCGCCGCTCGAAGGTGAGGTTGACAATTGGGTTGGAGAAGCTATATATTGCGCTACACAACCCCTTGAATCCCGATGTTCTTTGCCCGATGTTGATCCGGTATGTTCCGGAAATTCAAGGTACTAGTAAGACCCACTCGTAAACGATTTAATATTGCCACGTGGAATCTTCTAGTTTTGTGGCTTCAAGTCGCCTCTTACGACAGGCTTGCCTTAAGCGGGAAGCTCATTAATTCGATGGGAAAATGTTGCAGCCTCGTTGCTAGTTGTGCATGGAGCCGAGATTGTTGAAGCAGTGATCTAGCCTTTAAAGTCGCGAGAAACATCTTGCTAGTATCGCAGCTTCTTTACAAACACCATGCATTACTTTTAGCTTGAGCTTCAGATTAGCTCATATCCTCACTGAACATATATTCTAGAATCGAGGTCTCACAATGAACACGCAGTTAGAAAGTTGCCAGTCTGATTATGGTCAAGCAGGATTGATAAAGGGCAATTTTGTACATTGTTCGTCGTACGAACTTTCAGGCATTTGAAGCTGTGATATGGCCTTGAGTGTAGCGAGACGCATCTATGCTAGCATTGCAATGCCAATAGAAACACACAGCATCACTCTTCGCTTGAGTCGCGGATTAGTTCACATCCCCACTGGGAATCAATATCAAAGTACGCCCAATCAGGTTCTTTTGATAAAGATTACTTTGGTACTTAGCGCGATTTAGCTCTGCACGGAATTCGACTTATCAAATAATCGTTTATAGCTATACAAAACTTTATTATGCACAGTTATTGCCACCATATTACAGGAACTTTGGTATGGCCAAAGCCTCTCATTGTGGCTACTTTTGTTAAATCTAACATTCAGAGCAATCTTCGAGTTGTTGGCACGTTTTTGTTTTAAATAACATACTGGCGGTACTCAGTGTAAGTCAATTAAGATCTTTACTGCACGTCAACATCTGTATCCTAACATACTTAATTTCCTTAAAAAACAACCACAACCTCCGTACCCCTTTTCCCAACCTCTTTCTTTCACCCTCCCCTTCTCAATAACCAGTTTCCGGTTCCTCTTTCAATGTCATACGATAAGCATTTTCGGCAACATGTAATCCACCACTACCTCCCATCATATCCGCATAACCACTTACGCCTCCAGCACCACTGCTCAGCGCATCGGGTCCACGTATTTTAAGTGGTGCACGCCGTAACATTTCCTCCGCGCTACCGCTATTATATTCATTTAAAGTCATCTCTGCTGGATTACGTAATTGATGCTGTCCCGTTAAACCATTACTCGTACCGACGGTATTTAGCTGGTCGGGTCTTTGGTAGGGATGATTACGATGCAGTGGTGGTGAATGCTGCATTATTGCACCACTTGGAATTGTTTGACTAGGCGTTGATGGCGTTTGAGTATGTTGTATATTTGTTGGTGTCATATGTGGCAAGCTGTGTACGGCATTACCTGCTGAAAGGGGGCGCATTGAAGCATTTGTATTATAAATGCTATGCTCATCCATATATGGATTTGTGTTTTGATTGTTGTTATTCATGCCACCATTACCAACATCGGAATTTGTTGCCTCCTGCTGGTCTTGTAATTGTGGTGAGTGCATAGAACGTGTATGATGTGATGAGCACGGTGCATTGATTGCTTGGTTGTGCTGCTGTTGATGTAGCTGATGAGGTGGACGTTCTTGCGTTGGATCGCTTCGCATTGTGTGATATTGCGGCGGCGGTGGAGAGATATTCTCTAACAGCGGTGACATCATTTGTGCATCCAGACTATTGCCATCCATGCAAGCCGCTAGATGATCGTTAGGCGAGGGTGATGTAAGCATATCTAATGTTGAGGTTACATGACTTCCATCCATGTTCCTTGTAGGACTATAATTATTTAAGCTTGGTGGTGAGAGTGGTGAGTTGTCGGCCAGTTCACCTTCAAATTTGGAGTACATTAAATATGAACGTAAAATTTGAAAATAGTGCGGTTCGGGGAAGTGTGATGTAGACATACCTCCCGAGTAACATTTCCTGTAGTAGTGAGTCAATGTGTGCAACACCGAAAATTTTTGCAAATTGTATTTGCTCGATCATCTGCCAAGTGATGGATTGCAGGACGGGTAATATTAAAAGGATCTCACCAAAACGTCCACGTGATTCATATTGTCGGTCCGACACATAGTCCTCTAAATTGTTGAGTATTTGATGTCGTAACGTCTTGATGCGCTGTGGTTCGTTAAGGCCTTTGGCGTCTGGAAGAAAAAAAATGAAGAATTTGTAAAAAAAAGTATAGGACTAGGTTGACAGTGTAAGCTGTCCTTAATCGATATTCTTCTGGAGGCACATGCGAAATTACTGCAGGAGCTTAGCTCATGAGCAGTGAAAGAGCTTCTTAAGTCTATTTTTTATGGAATTGTGCGTGTATTACTTTCTTTGGCGTGTTTTTCGCATCTTTCCCTAGGCAACTATTAAGCGTTTCTTAAAAAATCTTTCTACTACTGCAGATTTTGTTTACTGTCAAGGCTTGAATACATAATTGCCGAGAAAGCCTAAGATGATCTATCGTATTTATAAAAGACCCCAGCGGTTTAGGGGACTTAGAATATACCCGCGGCAGGTCAGCCTGTTGCGACTTAAATACCCAAATGATTCGAGGGGTTATGTAGCGAAACCTTTTCAAGGGATGTCAGTGAAATTTATAGCTTCTACAACCCAACTGTCAACCTCACCCACCCCTGGAGAATCCTGTTTCCTTAGCAGCCGACGTTTTAGCGACCCCAAGTTCCTCATGGAACTAGGGGGTGGGAGAATGGATGGCCTAGAAGGTTCAATGTAGTCATATTAAATCGTTCCCGAGATACCTTAATGGTGCTTGTTACCGGAACGTACCGGATCTATCTCTGGCAAAGAACCATCAACATCGATAACACTGCCCAAAACCGTCCAGGAGTGTCTTAACAACTTCACTGTCCCCATACAAAGCGCTTTGAGAATGCCCCACGCCCATTATTTTTTTGTATTGCTTAATTGAATAATATGAATATATATTATAAAATATTATTTTTATAAGTAATTGAAATATATTTACCTTATTTTGGCTATTTTATTTTGTGAGTCAAATGTGACTCCTGAACGTAGCAAAAATAATTTTGTTTACCACGTTCAATGAGTCACATGTGAACATATAGGATCATAAAGGGCCCATTACTGATACTTAGCATAGACTTGACTTGACTTGAGAACTGTCACTTACAGTTCTGTTAAATGAACATTGCATGTTACTGATTACTCAAAACTTAGCCACACTTAACTTGACTTAGAAGTCTGTTGAATTTTGATTTTCTATGTAAGTTCTAAGTGACGTTTACATTTTGAGATGCCATTTGTTTGTTTCCATTTCATTTTGACATTTCGTCCTACAAATTGACATTTATTTAAAAATAAATTTCAAAGCTAAGTTGCCAAGTTTACGCCAAGTCAAGTCAAGTCTATGCTAAGTATCAGTAATGGGGGCTTAAGAAATAATTTATGTTTTCGAATCACAATAACGGTAAATTGATATATAAATGTCAAAAGCGTGTATTAGTGTGCTTTTTTGTTTAATTGAAGTTAGAAGTATACATGAGAAAAAGGTATCAGAAAAAAATTTCGAAATTTTCTTTCATTTTCCTAAAGTTTAGGTCTTTTGATATACACTCACATAGAATTCGCAAATATATAACGACACGTTCATACCAAGAAAGCGTCTTTAAGTTGTATAAATAAATGAGTCACATGTGACTCATGGACTTATTTCAAAACGCTCTTGTGAGTCATATATGACTCATTGGACAGGGAAGTTGTTAAGCGGTGCAACGACAACCATTTCGATCATCGTGTCTACAACTTGAGTGCACCCATCGCTATCAGGGGTTTGGTTTTTATGCTTATCCCACAGCAGTAACAATTAGTCACACTTATGCCTCTTGGACAATTTTTTTTAACATTTCTATACTTACTAGGATCGAAAAACACCAACGCTTTAATGCATGCCAATTCCGTATCATCAATATTCACATCCTTGAGCGCAAATACCAGCTCATCAATAATTCTAGCACCGATACGCGATATATCCAGATTTGGCGATAAACGTGCATCTATGAATTGTTAATATTACAAAAAAAGTTCTTACAACAAAAAAAAACCTATTAAATACTTACCTGGACAATGTTTTGTAATGACACAATTATTGCCAAGCAACAACACATCTTTTAGATGCATTGAACGACGCGATAAACCGAGCAACAGATGTTCACCAGCATGAGCGCGCAGTAACGCTACCTGATCGTCCAACTGTAAATCATTGAATGCTGGTATATGCTTAGCCCATTCGACAAGTGTCAACAATTGTTGTTTCATAGATTCGCAAACATCATTGATACTGGCAAATTGTTTATTTGAGAGATCTTCATTTGGGTTGGTCTCCATAGCGGCACCAGCTTTTGATTGACGACTCTCAATTTCAGCTTTTACCAATGATATAACAGACAGACCGTTACCGGGATCAGGATCCTCATTTGAAGTGCGACGACAGCTTATGCGATCACGCTCATTTTGCACAGCTTCCTTCTTCATGCCAGCTTTAAAACATTTGCGCAGTCGACAATATCGACATTGATTACGTTTATCCTTGTCTACAACACAATTACGTGAAAATCTGCAAATTAGTGGAATATATAATTGGACCCAAACACAAATCATTCAAAAATTTAAATTACCGGCAGGTATATTGATGATTTTTACGCACGCTGCGTCTAAAAAAACCCTTGCAGCCATCACAACTTGAGGCACCATAATGTTTGCCGGTAGCACGATCTCCACATATAGCGCAAACTGTAGATAATTGTGAGTTATTGTTTGGTGCGTATGCGTTATTGTTGTTATTATTGTTGGCAAGTGTATTACCGCCATTAGTAGATAAATTACCATTACTATTGCTGTTGCCACCGCTGAGACTGAGTGTAGGACTGAGCGCCTGACTGCCATTTGGACTATGAGCGGATGCATTGCTGAGCGAAAGGGCTGGTTCGATAGTGTGCATCATGTGACCCTCCGCTTCTGAAAGTAAGGAAATAAAAGAAATTTTGTAAAGTAAATTTTAAAGCCGGACATTAAATAATAAAATTTTTCTAAATGACTATCTTTCAACTAGCTTAAAATTATATACAAGTTTTATGCGCAAAAAGTAGAAAAGAAGCGCCTTAAAAATCAGACATGATTACTTCAGTATCAGTTCATTTTATAGAATCAGCTAGTTTTCAGCTAATATTTTCAAGAGAGTACAGACCAAATCATTTAAAAAAATCAGAAGTGGAATAACTGTAATTGTAGAAATATTCCAGGTTAACTCTTTTTAGAAACCAAAGCCCTATGAAGTCACTCGTGGCACGTAACTGTTTGTAAAAATGGTCGTGCTGATAATAAATTAAAAAAATACAAGACGTGTTATACATCCGAGGAGGTTCGGGCTGACCTTCGTGCTACTTTTTAACTTTTCCCACAAATTGTCGGGACGGGACCTACGTGCTTATTGCCGACTCCGAAAGGCATCTGTAAGTAATTGAATTTTCGCAGAAAAGTTTTTAATGGCAGAAATACGTTCGGAGTATATGCCAAGGCAAACAACTTTTTTCTTAAGATATTGCTTTTCCCGGGCCTGAAACCCAAAAATCGTCGTTGTGGTAGGAGTAGCACGCTACCATCACACTACCATGTACGCTTAGCTATGTGTTCATATATTTATATTGTTATGTAATGATTGCAAATTAGACTAAATTTTTTATCCGAATCCCACCAACCCCAACACCCAAGCCAAGGCGAATTCATTTCCAGGTGTTGTTATCCCAACAGCTGATTGCTTCTTAATTGTTTTCCATACAACGCCTTTCACAACAATATGTCAGTAAATCGAAATAAATGAAAATTTTCTTTTTATTTGGCATTCTTCTGCACGGCGAATTGGTCAAATTCGCTTTGCCATCACCTTGTATGGATTAGCCTAGATCCAAGCTGCCAATTAAATTTTTCCGGGTTTTGAATGAAATAAATAATCGTGAAACACTTTAGGCATATTTTTTTTAGTCTCAATAAAAAAAGAATCAGGGACCGTAACGATCACGTTTCGAAAAGCAATTTCACTCAAGCGATAAATATAAATAAGCCAAAAAGAGTAGTAAAAATCATAATAGGGCAACGAATTTTGGGAAATCCTGGTTACCTTCTGCTAACGTTCGAAACGCTAAACTGTTGAATAAATCACTCTAATATTCAGTATTGCAAACTGGTCTTAATTTAGATTACTTTGACAGTAGTACAATTATACTTCACTTCACAATTAATGGCGTGTTTAAATAAATTAGTCATTCCTCAGCTTGCGCTGCTGTTATACTCTCTGTTGCCTTGTGTGCATATTTCTTCAAAGGCCTAGACGTTTCACCTTCTAGAATCTCCTGCTTGTTTACCAGCCAAATTACATTTATTTTTGTAGTTTATGCGTTTCTCATAGTCATATGACTATGGGTATGTGTGAGTAACTACTTCGGCTGATGACTACATATTTGTGTGTGTGAGATAGCTCTTCGTCGCCTTCTACATAAGTGTTGCTATTATTAATGTGTACACATACATAAGAGTGGCTGCTCCATGTTTTTGTTGTTGTGTGACTATTTACTAACAGCTTAGTGATGCTAGTATTCGTCACAATAGGTATGTATCTAACGAGTACTGGTAGCCACCATTTCACATATATCCCTAATCCGATTAACCATTTCAGAGCTATGGCAATTTAAAAGGATCGTATAACACGAGACGGACACAGTTTTAATTTTACAAAGTTTAAATAATACATTCTATCCGAAGCGTCGAGAATGGGTGTTTGTTTTATTCTCAAAGTGAACCTTGAAGGCAAACCACGATAACGCCTATTTTGAAATAAGTGTGCCGTAGATTCTCGATAAGTTTTAAATTATTACGGTGAGCTTCACAGGTTCCCCAGTGGTCCCTATATCCCACACTCGTCTCTATGTGCATGTGTCTATGTCATCCGTGTCAATGTTATATATAATCTCCTATGTCATCTTTATAACTATGTCTAATCAAGCGCATCGGTTAAGCCATGTTGTTGTAGCGATAAGGTTACTCCCCGACAACGTTACTCCCCTGAAGGGTTGCCTTGAATCTGGTATTTTAGTCGCCTCTTACGACAGGCATACCTACCGCGGGTATATTCTGACCCCCTAACCCGCTGGGGTCGGTTAAGTCATATTTGAGGCCGGTTTTAACTTTGAAAAAATGCATCTAATTTGTTTAACAATTAAGGAAAAAACAAAAATATTAAACGATTAAAATAGGTTTAGCTTTTAAGCTTATTAAGCTAATGGTATACAAATCTGAGAACAACTAAGTAAATGCAGAATAGGAACGTGGCGAATGTGGAGTTTCAGATATCAGCAGTTCCGAATGCAAGTGCGGCGCCAGTATTTACAGTAATTTTTTAGAATTTTTTGCGTTAATTTTTACGACTTTTTTGTCATTGTCCATATTTGGTTCACATGTCGGACTTCAACTTAATATTTCTTTGGGCACATATCTGCTTTGATTCTTTTCATGAGCATCCTTATCTTTTCCAGTTATAATCATCATATATATTATTACTAATTGCTTTTTTTGTGTACGGATCCATTTTTCGCTCTTATTTGGAATCCAAATCTATAAAAAAAGTTTTGGTTGTAAAGATGGAGATTCGGGCTATTAGCGAGCTTTGGGCAATTTTGGTCGTAGTGCTTTTGTTTAGCTATATTTTATTAAATAATTTGTTAAAAATAAACGATTGTGAGCACACAAAGAAATCTATTTGTACTATGGCACTATTGTGAATATTTGCACTGCATTACCGGCAGTTGCTCTCATACGCCAGAAGGCAGCGCAAGCTGGAAGTTTTAATTGATTGATAGAACAGCTGATTTCTGTTGATATTTGATAAGAGATGCGCACGGGTCTAGCTCGTTTTTCATTATTCGTGTTTGTTACTACGAATATTCGTTGTATCTATAAAGCAGAATATGATAATAGTTAGATATATTCAGATTTTATAAAAGTGCGTAGCTGTGCTTTGAGAGTTGACGGGTAAAGATCTTATATATATAGATGAGGCCAGTACTCTTGGTTGGATACAGTTTTGATTTTGTAGCCTAAGCTTACGCCAAAATATATCCATGAAACGAAACTCTTCAACACGAATCAATATAAAGTTGTTGAATAGTAGTTAGCTTGCAGTCATTGTTGTTGAAGATCTATATTTTAGCAAAAACCTGTTAAAACCTTTTCAACTAAGTATCTTCGATTCATTAGTAAACACACCCATCCATGTTGGACTCAAACCTAGTAAGTTTGCTTGGATTAACTCATCTAACTTTTACCATATCATACCATTGATGCTTCCTTGCTTTTTCAGCATTGGCAGAAATGGAAGTATATACAAGTATCCCGACATGACAATCGTTCTTATTTTAACAGGCAAACACACCGAAAGGATTTAGTGAGGTGCTGCTTGAGTGGATAGTCCTTTGTCTCATGTTAAAACGGGACGCTCATGTACTAAATAGCACATTTTCTCATATGAAGTTTTTCTAAGATGCAGCCCAAACAAATTGAAGAAAATCAGAAGTGGAATATATTAAATAAAAAGTAGCTTTTTAAAAGCCAGATGTGTAATATTTTAGCTATACTATACCAGTTTCAGATAATTTAGAAAATCTTAATATATTTTATAATCAAAATTGCAATTCTAATAATCAGGGTTGGAATATAACACAAAATTTTCCGCAAAATTTACACCAAAAATACATATGTATATGATACACTACCAGCTGCCGTGGTGTGGGTGTAGCGTGCTCCGCCTCATGGTCGTCCCTCGGCAGTTATTTGGCAAGCATTCCGAGTATTTCTGCCATGACAAGCTTCTCAGTGAAAATTCAACTGTCTTGTAGATGCCCTTCGGAGTCGGCATAAAACATGTAGGTCCTGTCCCGCCAATTTGTAGGAAAAATTAAAAGGAGCGCGACGGAAATTGAAAGAGAAGCTCGGCCTAAGATCTCTTCGGAGGTTGTCGCGCCTAGCATTATTTATTTATATGATCCACTGATCTTTTTATATAAAAAAGACACCTTATCTTAATTTTGCGTAGATCACTTGAAAAACAAGCAGCGGAATCTTAGAAATCAGAAGTGGAATTTTTAAACTTAACGTATTTAGATTATAATGAGTGAAGTATGTAGGCCATGTAGGTCTGAAGTAATACTAGGAAAATTAAGTTTTAAGTTTATGTTAATCTGAGATCAATTTATGGATCAGCAACGGAAGTCTATGAATGAGAAGAAGAACTTCAAACGAATACTCATAGTACAAATATATCTCGACTACAAAAGAATCTGGGGACTAAGCAAATATGCCTATGTCATGTCAGTATATTTTCTCGTTTATAGCGGTATGTCTTGGCGCGTAAATGTCTGCCAAAACGATCAGTTAAATCCACTGAATAATAAACACTTCCCCTCTAAGCATATCATCATGTAAAAAGTTCAAAAGGTTATCTCACACGCTTTTACCATGGGAAACTTGACAGTGAGTGTTTGGTTACGTTAGGTAAGGTTGAACCTGCCGATCAATAAAGACTACACATAGCCTAAGAACTTGTTTGACGACAGAATGGAAAAATACCAATTCGGTACCAGGACTTATGTAATGAAACAACTTCTGGCAAATAATAGACGTTTCTGAGATCTAGCTTACAAGAACGTAAAACGTGCTCAACCGCTTATTTCTGTAGCTCGCACTTCCCACATCTGCTGTTACAGACGAGGCCTAAAATATAAGCGCGTGTCGCCAGAAGGCAGTGCCTACTTAGAAAGCCCATCGTGAGCCTTAAGTCTTCTCTTTAGATATATGAGCAACTGATACTCACATTCGATCTCCTGTCTCCTTTTGACGGATAGGAGCGTCTATTGTCTCTCCTTATCGAGTACTGCACCCTCCTTTGCCTACTCAATGGCCTTTGTCAGCGCGGAAGCTCTGCATACTATATATATTTTAATTTATATATCTCACCAGATTCACCCTGCATAGGTGAGGTTGACACTTAGATTGGGAAAATCGTGTAACAATAAACGTATTGTCGTCAACCACTTTCTGATATCACCATGATGTTTGTTGCATTGCTTGTGTCTTCGGCTATCCATATAAAATAGTTATGGCGATATGCCTTAACTTTTTTTAAGATGTGTAGAGTGTCTTGGGCAATATATAAACGAACGTGATCCACCAATCCCCTCCACCCCTTCTCTTATCCTCTGGGCAAATATGTACAAATGCACATATTTAAACTTTTTATAAACAAGCCACCATCGACAGTCAGCTAAATTAAATATGTACAACTGGTTATAGGCTTACTACACACATATATACATATGTACATATTTAAATATTGACAAATTTGTTTTTTGCAAAATTCGTAAACACGTTTATTAAAAATTATTAAATTTTTATTTTGTTTTGATTGAGTTGTTCACATTTTTGCATCTTCATAAGGGGTCAACAACATTTTCGGAGGGAAAGAAGTATGTAGGACGTAGTAAATCGTAAATAGGTCTGTATATACATACCCATGGACAAAAGTACTTACACATACACTGCAAAACACTTATATGATCATTATCATAAATATATAATTGTAAGTAACATATAGAAATGAAAGAAAGGACAGGTGGGCGGAGGGGTGCAGTGAGAGGTAAAAATGGATTGCTGCCTCATATTTTTTTTTGCTTGAGCGCCTTTGGCTTTAGAAAATCGGTTCTTTTTGGTCACTCTATTGTCCTTACAAACACACACATACACATATGTATATGCATGCCACTTCTTTGCGTCAAGTCTATATGAATATAAATAGATAAGCAAATAGAAATTCTCTCAAACATGCTAACAAAACCAAAACATTTTTGGCAGAACTTCCTAGAAATATCGTAACATGTACGTATGTATAAATGTATTATAAGCATTATTATATTGCCAAACATTTTGGTAACTAAGAAGATTTCATAACGATTAGCCGAAAAACTTCTCATCACAACGAAAACTTCTCATCCCACGTGAAAACAACCATGAAACGTTTGGAGCCCGGTCATGTTTAACATCTGCTATTTATGTTACGTATACGCAATAGCGCACTTAATTAGTGGTATCGTCAGAAAATAATTCCAAATTAATATCATTACATAAAACTTCCCTCTGCTGGCAACTCTCCATAGTTATGCCTCATCCCTTTCTCTGCGGCTTTACTTTGCATTTCAAAGTTCCTTCTGCCGCTTTTCTACCTCGTTCTCTATTTCCTTTTGGTCTCAATTTTTTGTTTCCGCCTTTTTCTTCTACTCTCCTCATTCCTTTCTATGCCTCTTTAACTCTCCCACATCTATTTAATTATCCACATCTATTTTGCTCCTTTCCTCTTTTCCTTTTTCTTCCCATTCCTCTTATTCTACTTACTTTCCGCCTGTCCAATATCCTCGCTTCCCGTATTCCTGCCCGGGTCTCTGCCGTTTTCCTCTTCCACTCCAATTCCCACTCACCACTACCTTTCAAGTATCTGTAAACTTTCATTATTTATCTCTAATTGGTTTTAAGGTTATTTGCAGTATTAGCTTGGTGTTCCTTCTTAGGGTCTTGGAAATACATGTATCGTGGCATGCACAAATTGGCTGTTTGAGTGCCTGATCTACTCTGGTCGTACGTGCTACTAAAATTAAAAAATTGAAGTTGATTTGTTTGGAACTGCTAAGTCAAATACAGAAGCAATTTTCATCCTGAACCTCATGACACAATAAAACCAGACAGGCTAAGTCAGTAGTACAATAACAGACATTTTATGGCCCTCATAATCCGGTCATGAATTGTAAAATAGTAGGGAGGGAAACATTTTGGTACTATTTTGCTACTTTTTTACTACCTTAGTAATGCAATGTGCGGAGACAGGCAAACCCGATATATCTCCACATTGGAAACGGGGACATAAAAGAAAAGAGAAAACAGAGGAAATGGAAGAAAAAGAAGAGAAAGTTCAGAAAGAAAGATGAGTGACATGAAGTGAGAGTAAAATTAAGAATGAGTGTAATGGTTTTAGACAAAGTAGTAAATAGAGGTTAACAGGAAGATTAAGAATAAGCATAGGAAATATAGTAATATAGTGAGAGTTAGTCTTAAATAAGAGTAAGAGCAGTAAGAGAAAGAGGAAAAGCGGCACGATTTAATAAAAACTGAAAGAGGTGGGTAAATTCAATGAGCCGATTAAGATAAACTAGAAAGTGCATAAGGGAGAGGAAATAAGAGAGTAAGAGGGTTAGACAGAATAGCGGCAGGTGAATAGATAGAGGACAGAGAAAGTCAGAATAACGTCTGTCGGGTTTGATCATACGGCTGGGAGTGTTTCATGTTTGTCTGAATGCTTCCAGGGTTAGCCAGAGCTGTTTGAAATAAAGTTCTGATATGCCAACGTTTTTTTGCCATCTGGTAATCTATAAGCTCTGATTGGTGTAAGCATCGTTGCTGTAAAACCTCTGTCGCTATATATTTTTACACCAGCCACCTATTTCTGCTCAAAGCGCCCACTATACTTGGTTACATATGTAGAGTTGGGTATTGGAACCGTATACCGCCAATGCCGAGTTTTCGGACTACAAGCATTTCAGATACTCATATTATGTTCCAAGTCGTCAATCATCTCATTAACGTAGCAGTATGTTTTCATATTCCTTAGTTGTGGAAAATTTGATACTCTGAAAATGCGGCCAATGAGTTCCGTTGACTTAAATTTTTCCATTTCGTCGCAGGAAAAGGAAACAAACTCTCCCACAAAAGGAAATACACACCGCAGGCGGTATTTTCCTGTACGTTACTACACACTTCAAAAAGGCATTAATGTAGTGTTTTTTTATAATACTGAAAAATTAATGCTGCAGATAGGCCAAGAAGCACATTTAAATTTATGAGGGCGAGTATTGTCAAATGCGACCCCATTTTGTAAAATTCACTTCATCTGACTGTTTTTATTGCGTCATGCCTCAGCCTTATAAAATTAGACAAAAATTAAAAAAAAACCAAAAATTATTTGATTAAACGTTTTTTTTTAATTATATATTTGACTACCTAAAAACACTTAAATACAATAAAAAAAAATTAACTGATAGCAAACCATTTTTCTTAAGTTTATTTACTATTCGATTTACGCAGAGATTTAAAAATAAATCGAAAAACATAACGGGAAAAAAGTCAAATAAAAAAAATTGAGGAAAATCTGTATTTAAACATTTTTCTTACGAATCGCTTTTTTAGTATTTCATTGTGTTCTCCGATAATATGAAAAGAAAAAAATAGTTTATCGAAAAAGAAACATATTTTTTAAATATTTTCTTAACTATTCGCATAGCTCAGAATTTTGAAAAATTGAGGAAAAAAACTGTTTTTAATAACTTTCTTAACTCTTGAATTTGTTCAGAATTCCGGAAAAAAAATAAACGACTAAAAAAACTAAAAAAATTAATTTCGAAACATCTTCGAAATCAATTTTTTCTTATACATAATCTAATATATAAAATTCTTCTGTCACGGTGTCAGAGGTTTAACTCCTCCGAAACGGCTGAACCGATTCTCATGAAATTTTGTGAGCATATTGGGTAGGTCTGAGAATCGGCCAACGTCTACGTGCCTAGGGTCTTGAGATCAAAACGTGGACCCGTGTACCCCTAGAATGGGTTTATATAATATGGATATCAAATGAAAACTGTTGATGAGTGCTATAGTACAGGATAATTTTCATACAATCGGGAGGCTAGGGTCTAGAGATATAGCCAAAAACGTGGACCCGGGTGCCCCTAGAAAGTGTTTTTATTTATGGGTATCAAATTGAAGCTGTTGATGTGTGCTATAATACAGAGTAAGTTTTACACCGCTGGGAGGCTAGGGTCTCAAGATATAGGCCAAAACATGGACCCGGATACCCCTAGAATGTGTGTGTATTATAGATATAAAATTAAAGCTGTTGCTGAGAGCTCTAAAGTTCATTGTGATATTCGATTAGTCGCATCAACCTGACAAAACTGATAAATATGCATGCGAAGCCGAAATAAAGACAAGAATTAATAATACCCACATACCTATTTACATACGTCCTATTCGATTTGCCTGAAATTTCGTATATAAATTTGCCTATATTAGTATTTACGATGCTTTTTTCCGGGAAGTATACCAGAGACGGACTGGGACTGGGATTAGGCCTAGGACTGGGATTGAGACTGAGACTCGGAGTGGGACTGGGACTAAAACTCGGAATGGGACTGGAACAAAATACATACCACCATCTGGGACTGGCAATAAGAGATGAAGAAGAAGGAGAAAAACTTGAGAGAAGAGAAAAGAGAGAAGGAGACTGAGAAAGAGATAGAATGAGAGGAAGATGGAGATGAAGCGAAAAAGACGGAGGGACGAGTGAATAAAAAGATTAGGAGAAAGTGTAGAGGGGTAGGGCAGAGTTAGACGGAAAAAGCTTATTAAAATGTATGCAGATAGGCGAAATTTAGAGCAGAACAACGTCTGCCGGGTCTGCTAGTATAATATAAAAAAATCCCTATTTTTTTATTTAAATATATTCTTAACTATTGCCAATTGCTAAGAATTTGAAAAAAAAATCGCAAAAATTAATTAAAAAAAAATTAAAAAAAAACCTTTCTTACTCATCGGTTTTTTTTAGTGTTTTGAGCGGAGAAAGCAGTTTTGTTCGAATTTCAATATAGGAATAAGATAAAAAAATAAGATAAAAAATAGAGAAAATAGAAAAGATATTTTCCTAATTCTTGGATCTGTTTCGGAATCCTGAAATAAATTAAAAAAATAAATTTAAAATAAAATGTTTAAAAATAAATATTAAATTTTATTAAAACATTTTTTTTAATGCTAAATTTTTTGCGTACCTCAAAAAAAAATTCCTTTAGCGAAGGCAAATCGAAATGTGCGCTGCACGTAGCTCGTGCCTGTATATATCGTGCTAACGCAACACATGCAATTGAAGAAATGAGGAGCTTTAGATTGTGAATTTTTAAGTTTACACATCTCGCCAAAGCCTCATAACCTCTTATGTATGAGGGTTATTACTAAGTGTGTATAGGTACTGTTTTAACGTTATAGTAGATGTGCGCGTACAATGTATGCAAAAGTACTATGCATGTCAAAGATCAAATTCATTGTAAATCTAAAGAAAAATAGCAACGACAACAACAACAGCAGCAAAAAGGAATTAAGCATAAGCACGAAAACAAAACAACTGCAATTTCGAGTTGCTATAGATTAATTCAGAATATTTACTGAATTAATTGTCGAGCAGGTAGTAGTCATTGCGAGTGTCGTTGTGGATATAAACGCATGCACATATATTAGGGTGGAACATTTTTTGGGGCAAATTTTTTTCGTCCAGGATGAAGAAAAATGAAAAAGCAGCAAAAATAAATAAAACAAAATAAATTGAATTAAAATGGAAAATTCTTGAACTGATTTTTCTCGGGGAAGAAGGACAGCAAAAATAAATTTTGTAGATATCAAAAATAAAAAATATTATAATAATTGTTCGTTGATATTAAAATAGAAATCAACGTTTTCTTATTTGATTTTGATGTGCAAACATTTTTTGAGCAACCTTAAGGGTTAAATAAAGAACCATAAAAAAAAACAGAATAAAAAATATTTAAAAGCAAAATCTTAAAACTCTTGTCCTAAATTTTCCGGAAAAATAAGGAAAAAAGATTTTAAATTTTCTTTATATGATATAAAAAACTAAATAAAAAATTATATTTTGACGTTCAAGCTTTTTTTGAAAAATTTGTATATTGTAAACAAAAAAGATTCTCACTTAGATATACAAAAAAAAATAAATTTCTCGTCAAAGCATAACGTTAAAATTATTTAAAAACACATAAAAAGTACTTTTATATTTGAAACTAATTATTGGGAGAAGTTGCAACAAAGACATGGTTTTGGTTAATTTTCTAAACATTTCAATCATCGCAGGAGTCCGTGTTCGAATCCCACTACCAAGAAAAAAGGCTTTGAAGAGATTTAGAAGGTATAATCGAATCAGCTGTCGCCTTATCCGTGCGATGTTACGTTGTTTCAATTTCTCCCAAATTATTAAGTGAATTAATATTTAAAAAGCATGATTATGGATCCTGACCTTTTCTGGTGAGAGTTGCTATTACGCTCAAAGAAAGTATAATGGTTACGGTGACAGTTTAGCTGATTGTTACGGGTATATTTATGGTAAATTTTGCGATAAAGCCTATGATTATGGCTATGATCACTGTTTACAACAACATTATGGTTATGCTGTCGTGGTCACGGTTACTGTAACGGTTATGATTATGGTTTTAGTTACGGCGACGGTTACTTATATGTTTACGGTTATGACTACAGTTACTAGTACCGTTACCGTTATTATCACTGTTACGGTTAAGGTCAGCGATATGGTTACGGTTACTTATGTTGTTACAGTTATTATTACCGCTACTAATAAAGTTACAGTTACAATAACCCTTACGGTTACGGTTACGATTACTATTACGGATTCTCTGTTTTTTGGTTTGTAGAAACAATTCAAAAATATTTCGCAATTTACTTCTGATTTCTGTGAGCAGTCATATTTTGTAGAATAGAATTAAAAATTCCGCTAAAGAGCGAAGCACCCAGATGTGCTGCATATGTGATCGACTAATAATTATTGGTAATTATTTCAGTTTCATTTGCGGTTTTTTTCAGTGTTCAATTCGAACTTATTTTAATTTGATATTTGTGTTTTTGCTTTTCCGTTCCTGTTGATTGCGTATTTGCATGGATATGTGATTGTTTTTTTCTGCATACATACATATGTATGTATATAGATTTGAAATTCCAAATAAAATACCAGATACTTAATAAATAGTTCGATTTCTTATAATGTATGATTGTAAATGGTAGTGTTTAAAAAAAAATAGAGCCGCAACCCAATTAAATGTATGTGAATACAAGCTCGTAGAAGCAGACGGTCATATGACAGCTACAAACCCTATAGAAAAGACTATATAACACTGCATTAGAGTGTGAAGCGCAGACAGTTTAACAAATATGGGCAAGTTTTATAGCTACTTTTTCACGCCTTTAAGTTCGAGGGAAATCCTATATCCGCTTTAGTTTTAAGATTTTTATTAAGTTCGAGATACAGGCTGAATTTGGGCTCTCCGATGCTTCTACGATTACCTACCAGATCAGCGCTCTGTAACAAGCGGGAAAATACACCGCTATGCATAGCAAATATGAATGATAGAGAAGACTAGATATCACTTTTCAGATGGGTAATCGGAACGGGCCTGTTAGTCTAATATGATTCTCACTCAACCTCACTGTTTAGAGCTATACTAAAATAAGTGCTGAACAATTTTTGTCTTAATGGTTTTTAAGTTGGATTAGGTTCAACTAGCCGTTCCGTGAGTATCTTACATAGACTGAATGAGTTCATAGTGCTACCAGAAGTTTGCTGAATACCCAAACTGAAATCCGTATCATAAACCAGGACTTATATTACATATGACTGAAGGCGCGGAAGGCCTTTTGGTAGAAAAACGACACGTGCAGTTTTCCAAGGTTTGGGCACGTGATTCAGTTTATGCATCATTATCATCATTCATAATTAATTGGCGCTTAACCGCCTAAGCGGCCGTTTCGTAACAAGTCATGCCAGCTATCCCTGTTTCGCGATGGTTGATGCCAGTTGGGAGCACGAAGGGAGGTCAAGTCTTCTTCACCTGCCTCTCGCCGTCGGCATAACGAACAGCACCGTAAATCTTCCGGAGAACTTTTCTCTCTAACACTCCAAGTGCCATCTCAGCTTCTTTCGACACCGTCCTTGATTTCGAGCCATACATCAGGACAGGTGTCATGGGCGACTTGTAGAGCGTGATTTTTGTTCGTCGAGAGAACACTTTACTTTTCAATTGTCCACTTAGTCCAAAACAGCATTTGTTGGCAAGAGTTATTCTCTGTTTGATTTCTAAGCTGACATGGTTTTTGCTGTTAATTGTGGCTCCCAAAAACGAAGTTGTTCACAGTCTGGAATTAATGTCTGTCAAAAGTGACGTGGCTGCCAAGGCGCGAATGCGCCGACTCTTTCTCGAATCACAGCACATACTTCGTCTTGTCGCCATTTACCGCGAAGCCCACTTTTTTTGCTTCCTTATATAATTAAGTCTTATGCACCCGTCGAATATTATTTTGAGCCACTCCACGATTGCCCTACTAGAGATTTGTTGCATGACTGGTAATATACCATCTGATAAGTTAACTATAATATTTCCTAGAGGGCTTGTTCACGTTTACACGTCTCTATAGATGTTTGTTACGTAAGGAGTAAATACGTACCAAGTAATTTAAATTTAATCAAATATATGTGGAAAAATACATAGCTAAATGTATACTTAGACAAATATTAATAAACAAACATTTTGGTTTTTCTTAAAAGTTAAAACGCAAAAAAATCTCGTAACAAAAAGAAATAATTTTTTCTTCTAATTTTACTTCCGCTTCCCTATTGGCTTCGGTTGGGCCCCCTTATAATTAATGGTTAAAAAAGAAAAAAACAACATATAATTAAAATGTGACAATAAGTGACCTTTAAATAATTTAAAAATATTAAAATTAGATAAGTATGAGTGATTATACTTTTAGGTAAATTTTAATGCGTTGTGATTAAATAGAATTCGGCTGAAAAAAATATGGACGAAAAAAAAGGAACAAAAAATATTAAAATCATTATTTTGTGCTATAATACACATACACACACGTGCTACTAATATTTTATTAAAACTCATTTCTAAAGTTATATTATGCGTAATCTTTCACCTTTTCAAGTGCAGGTACTTATCACCTATCAAAATAATATAAAAAAAAACAAAAATAACTTAAATTTGTTTACTTTAATAACATTACGGCGATAATTTTAAACAGTAGAAAACATTCTTAAAATGTCAATTATGATTTAGTTGTCTTCGAAATCAATCTTTTAATTGCTACACGAAGAAAACAATCTCCTACATTAATATTTTTAGTGAACTCATTCATTCATAAATTTCAGCGATAACTGGTGGCAATAGCAAGCAGCAAGAGAGCTAAATTTCCCCATCTATTTATCAAAACATGAAGGAAGTCTGAGCCTTCCCTTTCTGGAAAATATGTGTAATTATAGGTATCCTTTCTGTACCGCCATTTTCTTAGTGATATGTTTACGCTGACTTCATGTCCCTGCTCGGGCGCCATTGGCGGCCGTGGTATAGAGACAATGCGCTGTTCTATCATGCCGAATATCCCAGATTCAAGTAGCGGTACAACTTACATTAAAAATACTGAATATTTTTCCGAACGTGGTCAACCAAGCCAACTGATTGTATTTCTGCCATGAAAAGCTAAGCAAAATTTCTTGCCCCTTAACATTTGCCGACACGTTGGTATAAAACATGTAGGCTCGTGGATTCGTACGATTTAAAAAGCAACAGAACATATCGACGGGTTAGTGGAATATCACCCTATTTCGGTTGTCGTTTCGAAAACGCTCTATATCATACAACTTTTGAATAACGCCCTATTTTAGGATTTTCTTCAAAAAGGCGCTATCTCAAAATTCGATTAAAAACCCCCGATCTCAGTATTTATTTAAAGAACATCCTATCTGAGCTTAAGTTCAATATATTTTCACATTGGCCCTCGGCTAGGCGTTCTCCAGCCGAACTCTGTTATAGGGCGTTTTTGAAGGAAATTCTAAAAAAGGGTGTTTTTGAAAAATACTCTCAGATAGGGCGCTTTTGAAAGGCTACCAATATAGAGTGATATTCCACTCAGCCGTCGATATATTGTTATTGTTATTATTCCATAACCCAGTCTGCGAATATCAATATTTTTCAATGGTTTGTTTCTGAAAATTGTTTCATTCGAATTCGATTGCTTGTCGAACCTCAAACATTGCTAATGCTTATTTATTTCGCAACCCAGACAGACTTTCTGAAACACTGCTTTGGCACATTTTTCGAAGTGCGAATATTTTTTAAGCTTTACGTTTTCTTAGGCTCGCTTGCAGAACAGCAAGTTAACTTCTAAACTCAACGTAAACTTGACATGAGAGGTTAAAACTCATACATTTTTGGCAAAAAATACAAGTCGGCCTTAAAATTATATGCGTTTTTGAATTTTAAACTTTTTCTGTATTAGATTACTATTTTTCGAAATTTTATTGTCGTACTTCAATACTGCTTTTTCAAAACTTATATATTTTTTAAGTTCAGACTTGAGCATTTGTTTTTATAATTTTTACTTCGTAGTCTTTTAATTATGTTCCTCCATTAAAATTTATATAAACATTTGTATTATAATAATTTTACTTACATAAATTATAACTTATAACATTGTGTTATATTTATAAGTTTTTAACTTTTTCAAAATTCGATTTTTAAAATTTTTATCGAATCTCGGAAACTAAAAATTTGTTTGGAAGTAGTAACATTCAAGCACGTTTGAAACGTGTTTTATTCCAAAGATCCAGAAGTGTTTTTTCGAAAATCAAGGAGTTCTTCCGAAAGAAATTTTTTCAAGTTTTTCGAAGAAAAAATATTTCCTGATTTTATTTAAGAATTCATGAGCTTAACACCGGCTTATAATAATTAAGTATTCAGTTATCATGTTTTTCTAAGAGAAACTGAAAAGAAAGAAAGAAACATTTACTGGCATATTGCGATGGTAGCATTTCGAAAACCGCCACGTAATCATCATCAGGCAATTTCGTAATGTTATCAAAGGTTTCACCGAGATTCAATCACACAATTCCTGAATTTAGTTTAATTTTTTGGAAACTTTCTTGACTTTGGACTTTTCGTTTATATTTTAAAAATCGGATATTTTTTCATTATTTTGCGATAGTGTTTTCAGCTTATTTTTCGATAGTTTTTTTCAAAGACCATTTTGAAATTAGATCTTTTACATTGTTTTTCGCAGTTTGTACATTTTTCGATACCCAAACGTCTCCTTTCTTTATTTTTTAAGCTCGAATATTTTTTTGATTCTAGGTGTAATTACTTCGAAATTCCAAAATTTTTTAGAATTTCAAACGTTTTCGAAAGTCTTTTATTTCAAAATTTGATTGTTTAAGCTTTTTCAGAACTTAAATATTTTTATATTTGAGACTCTTAATTGTGGTTCTCATTTTACATCTATTTGACCCTCTTTTTTTTGTTAAAAGGTATATAAATTTATTATTATTATAGCTTTTTGCTTTATAAATTATTATTTCTACAATTTCCAAATATTTGTAAGCTTCAATTTTTTTCGAAGCTTGATTTTTTAAATCCCTTTTCGAAGTTTAGGTATTTTTCGATGTTTGGATATTTTTCGAAGTTCGAATATATTTTGAAGTTGGAATATATTTCGAAACTCAAACTAGAATAAGTTTATAGAATCTTGTTAACTTTTTATACCTTTCATGAACATGAAATGGTATATTAACTTTGGTCCGATGTTTGCAACGTTGAGAAATATAGAAGATAGACTCACCATTAAGTATAACGAATTGATCAGGGCGACGAACTGTGTTGATATAGCCATGTCCGTCTGTCCGTCCGTCTGTCTGTTTGAACGCAAACTGGTCCCCCAAATTTTGAGATATCTCAATGAAATTTGGCACAAGGATGCATTTTTGTATTATATTAGACATTTGTCGGATCCGGTAGGATCGGACCACTATAACACATATCTCCCATACAACCGATCGTTCAGATAAGACGATTTTGGTCATTCCTGCCGCAATTTAGAAAGTATAAACGTGAAACTTGGTGATATATATTCTAATATATCGTAGAAGATATCCTGAAAAAATCACTTTTATCGGAGCTATATATAGCATATATCCCATACAACCGATCGTTCAGATAGAAAGATTTTTGGCAATTTCTCATTTAATTTCCAATATAAAAACGTTAAACTTGGTGATATTCATTCTAATATATCATATAAGATTTCATGAAAAAATCATTTCGATCGGAGCTATATGTATATAGCATATACCTATCCCATACAACCGATCGTTCAGATAGAAAGATTTTTGGCCATTTTTCCCTTAGTTTCCAATATAAAAACGTGAAATTTGGTGATATATTTTCTAATATATCATAGAAAATTTCCTGTAAAAATCACTTCAATCGGAGCTATATATAATATATATCCCTTACAACCGATCGTTCAGATAAGGGGGTTTTTCGCCATTTTTCATTTTATATTTATCTTAAAAATCGTTTAGGTATGTACATCTGTTCACTATATATTTCTTATCTTATACATCCGATTATTTGGAGATTACGAACAGGATAAGATTATTGTTCAGCCCCATTCATGAAAGGTATGAAGTCTTCGGCACAGCCGAAGACAGTCCCGTCCTTACTTGTTTTTATTATCATAACACCTAGCCAGCTCATCCTTAAATTTCCTTCTATACACTAAGTTTGAGATTATGGGAAAAGTCATCAATAAATCGGAGAACTTAGTTCTAAGTTACGAATTTTTCTGAAGCTTGATTTTTTTGAAACCCTTTTCGAAGTTCGAATACTTTTCGAAATTCGAATATTTTTCGAAACTTAAGCTAAAACCACCTTTATGCAATCCTGTTAAATTTCTGCTTTCGAAATTGTTATTATAATAAGTTTTACTATTATGATTATAACACCTATCCAGGCGGGAATTTTGGTTCTGTGAAAAGATAAATTGAAAAAAATTTCCATACATTTGACTAAGTTTGTGTTTGACATTTTTTTTAATTTCACCGTTTTACCGAACCTTTGGCACACGAAGTAGATATCATGGGAAGAGCCATCAATAAGCCGGAGAATTTCTATTTTGAATGCTCCGAGGGCTATGCCATCTTATTTTGATAGGGTCTGTTATTTCCTGTTATGCATTCTTTGATAGTTAGAATAACCAGCTACATCATACTTCAAGATTCACAAACTGATATGGGTCAGTAGACACATGTCGAGTCGTAGGAACATCCAAACTACTTGATTTTTTTTATTTTCTTCAAATTCAAATCAATTTTTAAATTAGAACATAAACTCCCTACAGCATTTACAAAATGCGGTCAAAACAGATTAGCAATTTAGAGTAGTGACCGCACAATGTAATTAAACTATTTGCCTTGAACTACACTTGGGGCGACATATTGCTATTGAGGCGCTGTTGCTTGGCGGTCTAAAAAAATGATGTTTACATATACATATAAAGATATTTATTTGCGAGTAATTTATCCACCTTTTGTAAAGTTAATATTTTTTGTAATTTATAAATAAAAAAAATTTAATATGAACGACTTAAGCCAGAGCTAAGTGCTCGCTATTCTAGATGCCATTATTTTATTATTATTATTATTATTTTTTTTATGTAGATATGTGTATGAAAGTACCTACATATGTCTACATAGGTTCGAATGTATTGTAAGTACACCATTTTTAATTAGCGAAATTGTTAACAAATGTTGTAGTGATACAAACGTGCCAAAGAAGGTTTGTGTGGATGTGTGTGTATGTTTGTATGTCTCGAGAACTATAATAAAACTATTTGCCACTTAATTGAAACAAATACGATAATTTTATCTTAAAATTACATGGAAATCGGCAGAAGTAATAAAAAGTATGATTTCTTATTTAATTGCGATGCTGCTGTTGCCAATAACACCACTTAGAGATGGAGCAATAACAACAAAAGAAAATATGAAAATTCATATGAAATAAAATTTTTTAAATTATGGCAAAGGAAGCTATTCATTGATTGGTAATCGATATATACTTAATAAGATACGCTTTGTGCGATAAAATGGCGATAACAAGTAGATTAGGAAACAATTTTTATAAGCTAAATCCATTATATAGGTTTAACGTCATTTTTTTTTATACTCTACAATGAAGGTTATCAATAGCTAAAAATAATGAACAGTTTAAGAAATACCGGATTAAACAAAATTATAAACATGCAAAAACTTATATTTTCGAAACATACTTCAGTTTCGAAAAACACGTTTTGAAGCAAAAATTTAAAAGAAATGCGTGAGCTTAAAAAAAAATTAAAAACTTAGATGCAGTTGAAGGTTGTAGAAATCATGATTTGCACATATAACAAGAAATAATAATGCAATGATATTACAATAGAAATTTTTTAAACTCAAAAAGATATTGCAAGTTGTAAAGATTCAAGTTGAAAAATATTCGAGTTTTTCTCTTTATATCCGGAATACAAGTTAAATTTTTCTAATTAAATTTTTCAAATGACGAGAAGATAAAAGTTCGAAAAATATTCGAACTTCGAAGAAACCTAAAAAAAATTTGGCACAAGTAAAACGGGTAAAATTTAAGCTCAAAAATATTCAAACTGCGAAAAAATTTCAAAAAAATATTTGAATTTCAAATGTTCAACATCGGAAAAATTTGAGTTCCAAAAATATTACACGTAATTTCGAATAAAAATCAATTTAAGCGCATTTTTCATTAGTAAACAAATAAACACGCTGGCGAAAATATGAAAACTCGAAAAATTATGGAACTTCGAAGCAACCTGAAAGAAAAACAAATTCAGCAAAAAAATTACGAACTGAGTAAAAATGACAAAACTTCGAAAAAAATTTTATTTCGAAAAAATTTGAAGATAAAAATATCTGAGTTTCGGAAAAAGTTTTCATATAAACTTCTAATTTTATTTCTTTAGCCAGTTTTGAAATCTTAAAAATTAGAAAAACATTGGAAATTAGAAAAATGTTAAAGAAATAAATTGCAATAAGCTTCCTGGTCTTAGATCCCAACTAAAATTATACAATTTTAAAACTGAAAACTTATTAAAATCTTTGAAAGTGGAAGTTGGAAAAATCTTAAAGAAATAAATTGCAATGAGCTCTATGGTAATAGAACACAACTTAAAGTGTAAACCTTCGAAACTCGAACCTTAAGAGAACCTAAATTTTGTGAGGAATCATTACGGACTTGGTTTTTAAAACACATCAAAAATAAAATTTTGAAAGAAGCTGCTTCGAAACAAAAGAATATAGGAAAAGTTTGAAACTTGAGCAATTTACGTGCTTCGAAAATTTTCAACATCTAAAAAATTTGAATTGCAAATATGTTTCACTTATTTCGTATAAAAAAATTTGAAGCTAAATATATGTATGTATTTAAGTTTTGAAACGAAAATAATTTACCATATTGTCGAAATGTTATGCTCTAGATATTTAAAATACAAGTTTAATGAATTTAATTACGTTTATCAATAATTAAAAAATAAACAATCTGGCAAAAAGTTTAAAATTCCAAAAATATGCGAACTACAAAAAAAAATTAAAAAATTAATGAACTAAATAAAAACGGCACAAGTTAAAGTTCGAAAAATATTCAAACTTCGAAAAAATTTTAATTCTGAAAATAAAAATAAATTTAGAAAGAAATCACGAACTGGACAAAAATAAAGACAATAAATTTATGAACTAAATAAAAACGGCAAAAATTTAAGTTCGAAAAATATTCAAACTTCGAAAAATTTCAAAAATTTCAATTTCGAAAGAACTTTGAAAATATCTGAGTTCCGGAAAAAAATTGAATCATGCACGAATTTCGAAATAATAAATTTGTCTTTTTTAAGTACACGATACAAAAATATTTACTTAAATCTTCTTTATCATCTAAAGAACTTACGACCATACATACATATTCAATATCGACACAATAATCTACATGAGCTATATGAGTGTTCTCAGATTATTGTGTGACAATTCACTATACACATTTGACATTTTTCTTTCAATAAGCGTTTTAAATCTAAATCTAATCGCGTGTACATGTAAACATCCATATTGAAAAATTGATTAGTGACATATTTATGGATTTGTAATAAATAATTATATATACATACATATACATTATTGTATACACACCTACATGCATATCAATGTGGTATACATATACACATATACATATATAAGTATAACAAAGCAACAACACAGTTTACATATTTTGAAATAACTAAGGCATTGAGGTTTGACTATCAGCTCAGTTTAGGGCAATGAGATCTGCACATTTATAGTTAATATATATATGTATACATACATATATATAACTAAGTATTCATACATATATACGGATATTCTTTACATACTTAACGCATTCTCTGTTGGAGGTGCCATAAAACTCCTTGTGTATAGTGGCAATATAAAAACTTTATTGAAATTGATTTCTAGCTAAAAGTATTTAACACGTTTGCGAATACAAAAGCAACAAAAACTAAAACAATTTTTTTTACCATCAAAATTCCCATTAGACATAAATTATAATTATTTAATAAATGTATATGCGCTTAAACATTTTTATTTTATAGAAAAAGTGTTTACTTAAGTTATGTAATACATAAAAGAATAAGAAGAAGACTAAATTTACTTGGAGATAAAATTGTATACCCAATTGAAACAAAAAGTTAATTGAATGATATGTGAGACTGTACAATACCTTTTGGACCAATACAAATACTATAAATATATTAATCAACCACTCTATCTAAGGGTGGATTCAGCTATATTATTTTATAGTCGAATGGCGGGCCAAAAATTCGACTCCAACAAAACCTTTGCCTAAAACCCTATCAGTAAAAGATGTCTTTAACCGAATCCCCATATATTGACATAAAGCATAAGTACTTTATTATCTCACCAATAAACTAATTAGTAACATTTTAGATGGCCTCGATCTCACATCAATATTATCATATCGAACTACCGCGCTGAAGTAGATGTAATATGCCAAGAAAAGCCGGAGCTTCAATGCAAAATTTAACTTGGTTGAATTAACGACTGATGTGAATAAAACGAATCGATCAACTCTCTGACGAATATGTGGACTGAAAAGTGTACAAATAGATGAATAGATTGACTGATGGACGGACGATTGAATGAATGAATTAGACAACATGTACATGAAAATCAACACATTGATGGAAATGCAGATCGACGGATGCTCGAACTACCCTTCTTTGTTTCTAAACATTTTCAAACACAATTTCTAGTTGTGTCTATATAAAGTGCACACTTAATATTTGTCAAACATATTAATTGTAGAGCATTCACGATATTCCTAATCAAGGGCTAATACATTCTTTTGACTACATTTTTTCTATTCAGCTAGGAAGATACTGGAACTACGAGATATTTTTTTTAAGTTTTTTAGATCCGATAACAAACATCTTGTTCAGCTGGCAAAGGTCGTGGAAAGCGACGCATGCAAGGACGAGTAAAGGAATCTGTTGATGACCTACACGGCCGAAGTACTCAGGGCGAAGAGAACCGTATGGAAACATTTTTGTGCTGACATGTGGTTGCGAAAAACCGAGCTGCAAGAAATACTTATAGGGTATAGGCTAATAAATTAAGAAAACAGGCAATGGTCACGTAGTAGTGAAGTATCCCTTAAAGTGATTATCAACGTTGATTTCCCATCGGCAGATGATACAGAAGAGCTAGCAGACAACACTTGCACTTCGATCACGGAGGAGGTAGTGCAGGGCCTGGTGACAGATACCAAGTCGAGTGGAGTTGAAGACTTTTTCTAAGTTTAAACCGTCAGGCTCAAATCCCTTCCTTTTCCCTGCCATGCTACAAATCGCGAGGATAGTGATTGTAGAATGGCTTCAAATATTTTTCGCCGGGTGTAAAAGACTGAATCATATACCCAATACTTTCAGAACTCCTTTTGTCGTTATCATACCAAGGGCGAGAAAGATCAGTCATATGTATCCCTAAATCTAGAGACCCATAATGTTGACTCATTTCTGCTCAAAACCATTGAGAGACTGTTAGATATGTATATAAAGTCCAACAAAACTGTTCTCCAAAAGACTACATGCCAAAAGTAAGTCGGTAGACACTGCACTGCGTCGGATGGTTATGTAAGGAATACGTCTAAGGAAGAGCAGTTGTCATAAGTGGATAGTGCCTTCCAATAATAAGCTCTTTAATGGATCCGGAGATACATACATACTACAACGAGACTCAATTCATCGGAACAGCTTAAGCCCAGGCCATACCGCCACAGTGGTCAGAGTCATCAAATATTAGACAAACAGGCTACAAAGCTTCCTACCTGCGCTTTGATGGTTTTCTCAGAGTCACAATAGAGGTGTAAGGTTCACGCAAAGGCGCTCAAATGGCATACAAATCTATACACCTATATGGTTTCAAAGTAATGGCAAGAGTAGGGTCTGCGGGTCCGTATAGTACAGATTAATGTAGTGTTTTTCAGGTGGCAGAAGTAGCTGCAATCAAGGCTTCTCAAAGCACAACATATTAAAGTGTGTTAGAGTGTAAGCAATCCCTGAAGCTAATCAATGCGAACCCCTCGAGACTTTTACCATGGATGTCCCTGATATATTGGTCTGGAGTAAGAGAAGGCGGGAGTTGCATATGATCTACCAAGCCGGAGAAGCGTAGAACCAAGTGCGAGGTTGCAATGTGCCAAACATCATGTGCAGGTCTTACAACCTTATATTAACAAAGCTACTCTTATCATTAGAAAGAGGGAATAAAAGAGCACAACGAAATGCAGAACAGACCGGTTTTGCTTATTTGTCATAAACCAGGACACCCTATCAAACAAGAGGGTTAAGGCAAGATCTTCATAAGCACTATGGCACCTGCCAACACAGACGTTTGATTCAGACGAACATGAGAACGCCCTAGGCTAAATCCACACGCAATCGGTAAACGCTCTTGCCAGGACGCGCGCGTTAACCTCCGTTATCAATATACAATATCCTAATTTTGCAGAAGAAGAAAGCACAATACCAAGATAGGCACGAGTCACTCTGGTGAACTTCATTCTTTTGATACTGTAACAGGTTTAACTCTTAATTATCCAGAACCAAACACCGACCTATGGCCAACCACTGTCGAAGCAGCTTATTTCCTTGGGCTCCCGTTAGAGGACTCTGATGAGAGTTTTGTGAGAGGTGGCATCCATTGAATAAGCCGTTAACACAACAAGAACAACATTGGAAGGAGGGAACTGTAGGCTCATGATAGGTTGCACAGCCGGAACGTTCCGGTAACAAGCACCATTAAAGGACTAGCCCGGCCATCTCGGGAACGGTTTGGTATGACCACATGAAACCTTCTAGGCCATTGGGCCCTCCTACCCCCTAGATCCATGAGGAATTTTGGGTCTCTAGTGCCTCGGCTGTTAAAGAAACAGGATTCGCCACAGGTAGATGAGGTTGACAATTGGGTTGGAGATGCTATATATTGCGCTGGCAACCCCTTGAATCAATTTGATGTTTTAGGTGCCTCTTACGACGGGTATACCTGTCTCGTGATAGGTATTCTGTGAAGGTGCGGGCTCCAGCTATTAGGAGTGGCACAGCTATTAAATCTAGAAGCAACAAGTAGCATAATTCTTAGAAAGTTTCGATAAGATAGGTCCTAGTTTCTGATAGCGCTTTGCGGCTTGGTCATCTGGTAACACTAAGTGAGGCACTCATGGACCATCCAGTTCAATCTAACCTAGCCTAATCGTTATTAAAAAAATTCAAAAATTATTGATACATTGAGTTGCTATTTTACGGCCCCACCGCTCCAAATGTCAGTAAATGTGTTAAGCCACCATCATCCTTCATTTATCTCACGGGCTACTATTGGCTGACTGGAACTTGCATATATTATAAAAAAAATACTAAATCATAACTTAATAATATCTATGGCAGCAAGTAGCTATATCTTTTGCCTATGTATTTGCACACGCATACACGTGTAACTACTTTTAATTAACAAAAACAAAAAAAATTCTAATTGAAAAAAGTAGTTGAAGTGCATACAATTACACCAGTTCCATTAACAACTTAATTGGGGTTCAATCATTAACTTTTATTGGCTAACTATTTTATTCTATATATTTTTTACGCTTAACACACATACAAGCACACATGTACATGTGTCATATGTTTGCATGTGCATACCGTTTACTTCCAAGCAATTGCTAAAAAAAAATTGAAGAAAAAATGATTCTTATTATTCATGATGGAAAGAAAACGAGTTGGTATTAGCTTTGGTGCTATAAGGTTAATCGCATTTGAAATATATAGAAATTTGTGTGTAGATGTGTGCACGTATGTATGTGTGGGGCACATCTACAACATTTAAATACTATAACGTCTACATAAAAAATCTATTGATTAAACTGGTTACTTAAACAATGTAGATTTGTACAAAAACAATTGAGGTTTATCTTATCACCGGAATGCCTTTTTTCTAACACATCGCACTAACTACACACACACACAACCACCTGCACTCGCACACTTTTTTTCGTCGATTAAATAAATACACGGTGTACTATATTTGAATTGCGAACAATTTTCAATAATTACGTTGTTGTACTTGAAGATTTTAACTAATAAAATCATAATTGTCCGCATCATAATTCGCATCAACGCACACCACCACTCACCGTGCACCATAGCGCCATTTGGCGCCTCTTGAGAGCTTGGCCAGCTTTTGGTGTTGACCATAAACTTGCTAACATGATAAAAGTGCGATAATGAAACCATTTATGGCACGTACTTTTGTTTGATGTTATTTTTTTTTGTTGTAGGTACGTTGGAAAATGTGATCCTTGGAAAATGGAGCACCCATTCCCAAGAATTGACGACACTCTGGACTCGCTCTCTGGTACGAAATGGTTTTCCACACTGGACTTGAAAAGTAGCTACTGGCAAGTGGAGGTGAAGGAGGAAGACAAAGATAAAACAGCCTTCAGCGTCGGAGGTGGCCTTTGGCAATTTACAGTAATGCCTTTCGGACTTTGTAATGCACCACCTACTTTTGAGAGACTCATGGATCAGGTATTGAAAGGACTACATTGGACAACATGCTTGGTGTACCTGGACGACATCATCTTATTGGGCAAGAACTTTGATGAACATCTTAAAAACTTGGAGGAAATTTTCCAGAGAATAGCTGGCGCTGGTCTGAAACTAAGTCCCAAAATGTGTGCGCTGTTTAAAAAGGAAGTAAATTATTTGAGTCACAAGGTAACGACAGAAGGCATCTGCACTGCGAACGAAAAGATAGAGGCTGTAAAGGATTGGCCAAGACCACAGAACCTACATGAATTGAGAAGTTTCCTTGGGCTGTGCACATATTACCGAAATTAAGAAGGAGCAAGAAGTGGCTTTCCAAACATAGAAAGAGCGTTTGTGCACTGTCCCAATGTTGGCATATCCGATTCCAGGAGCAACATTTATTCTAGATACAGATGCGAGTGGATATGCTATAGGAGGCGTTTCATCACAACTGGTCGATGGACAGGAGAAGATAGTTGCATATTACAGCCGATCAATTGGAAAACCAGAGAGGAACTATTGCGTTACACGGAGGGAGCTGTTGGCATTGGTAGAGTGCATTAAACATTTTTACAAAAACCTCTACGGTCAGCGATTCCGCGTCAGGACAGATCACGCAGCGTTGAAATGACTCTTGCAGTTCCGTAATCCAGAAGGACAATTGACACGGTGGATCGAGCGACTACAAAGCTATGCCTTTTCCATTGAGCATCGAAAAGGTAGTACCCATGGAAATGCTGATGCAATGTCACGATGACCATGTAGTTTGGAATGCAATCTTTGCTCAAAGGCCGAGGCTAAAGAAGACATTATAGATGTCCGGCTAATGACTATAACATGTACGGATGAATGGGACAAGGAACAACTAAGGAAGTGTCAGCTTGAAGATACAGATCTGTCACATGTTATGTAAGGGCTCGAACGAAACGAAAGACCAAACAGAGAGGAGATGTCAGCAGAGAGTCCCATTGCGAAGTCGTATTGGGCACAGTGGAAAAGTTTAAAATTCTTCCAACGGAGTGGGGGCCGCCCTCTACCTCTGCTTCCATAGGTGGGTTCCGATAGAAACACTGTCTTGGTCGGAGCATTATCTTTCATTCGCATAACATGGCCTAGCCAGCGCAGCCGCTGCGTTTTAATTCGATGGACTATGTTGATGTCTGCGTATAGCTCGTACAGCTCATCATTAAATCTTCTTCGGTACTCGCCATCTCGTCATCGCTATGGGATACACACATATAATTATTCTTGATGGCTTACCGATCGGCAGTGCATGAGACAACGGGCCAAACTCCCGCAAAGGTAATTTTCGGCAATGGCCTTCGACTGCCAGCTGATCTGATGTTTGGGATAGATGC
Source organism: Eurosta solidaginis (assembly GCA_029619165.1). Lineage (NCBI taxonomy): Eukaryota > Metazoa > Arthropoda > Insecta > Diptera > Tephritidae > Eurosta > Eurosta solidaginis. The sequence continues at coordinate 8,454 of JARSSU010012733.1, read as the reverse complement.
CGATGCAGAGAGAAATACCAAGAAATTCACTGGTGTCTTGGAAGAAGAGATGAGAGAAATACACGATCTTGTAAGGCAACGAACGAAGATTATGAGTGACAAGATGAAAGCCAGGTACGATAAGGCAATTAAATCGGAAGGTTTTCGGGAAGGTGATTTGGTGCTGTTATTCAACCCACAACGGAAAATGGTTTGTCCTAGAAATTGCAGTGTAATTGGGAAGGCCCATACAAAGTTGTAAAACGGATCAATGATGTAGTTTACCGCATACAAACCATTGTCAAAACACGAACCAAAATGAAAGTGGTTTATTTGGAAAGCCTGGCGGCGTTTAGATCGAGAGATTTGTCGGATCGGGACGATCAGACTTAGGTGGAGGGCAGTGTGACGAATATTAGCAACACTAAGGGATACTATCATCTCTAAGTCGATACTAAGCAGCGCAGAGATACTCACAAAAGTATGCAATCATCAGCAAAGTAGTTGTCACATATACACACGCATATGGCTATGCGAGAGACTATAAACTACAAATTCACATGCCCATATCTGAGATACTCACAAAAGTATGCATTCATCGGTGGAAGTATTACTCACATATACACGCGCATATGGCTATGCGAGAGGCTATAAACGTGCATCTGTAGATTATAGCTGGTAACTAAGTAGTAAATTCTAGAAGAAGAACTGCCTAGAAGTATGCAAACGAGAAGCAGAGAGTATAAAAGGAGCGAAAGCCGAGTAAGCAGCAATCAGTTTGATTTAAGCACGCTATCAGTTGAGAAGTATAAGTGTTTTTCAAAGTAGTCTAATAAAGACCAGTTTCCATTATTGAATATTGGAGTTATTTATTCAACAGTTTAGCGATACGAACGTTAGCAGAAGGTTGCAAATAAGCGGAATTTCACTAAATTCGTTACAATATTTTTGTATATCGTTAATGCCCTCAGTGAGAGATGGGTGGCGACACATTCGTCCAACGTGGACATGGAAAATGTCTACAATATTGGACATTCACGTCGGATCACGTATTACGCCAACGACTGTACTAGAAACAAATATACTGGATGTCACGTTTGATTAGGACCTATATTTTGGCGAGTATACAACCACAATCGCAACTTAAGTACAAAGCCGTAGAAAAAACCTCTCGCTGAGTGCACAAACAATGAAAAGCTCATAGCCATTTATAAAGCCATTTGCCACCGGCTAGTATGCTACTAGTCTCCATAAGTGCCGTCGAACCTAAAAAAACACACTGGAGGAAACTGCAGGCTTCTTATGTCGGCAGAGCATCATCTACACAGTGAGGTTAAAATACTCGCAAAAAAGGAGAGCAATGAAATGCTGAAGAAACAGTTTATGTTGAACACCCAGACACCTGGGCATTCCAACAGACATCTGATTGAAGAGGCCCAGCACCCTTGAATTTAAGGAGTCGTCTCCGTAAGCATTATGAAGAAATTCGGCACTCAGGAGTCAGCCGTATGAAGAAAAGGAACACAAAGAAGATCACAGAGACATCCACAAAAAGTGGACAAATTGCTATGCCAACAAATGCAAAATACTGTTACCTTGCATTTTGAGCCATCTCCCTAGGGAGACGCGTGTCAATCTAGCTCAACTTTGACCTAGATACTATAATAGGCTAAGCTGTTATTTCTCCAGAATCCACCACTACATACTCATTGTATGTACCCACATGACACCAACCATCTTTTCAATTGCAATGGGAAACCAACGCCTCTACACACATATCTCTTCGGGCCAACTCTATTAAAACCGCAAGTTTCCTCGCATTCCCATTAGGGGACATTGACGACAATTTGTGCTACAACAACAAGAACATTCGTCCAACCAATTTCCTTCTTAGTAGTCCTCAACGAACTACATGCTTTCTGTAATGAACTTAAGTAGGAGCGAAAGATCCACCTACCCAACCTCTGCCAGACTGTCGAAACACGGTGCGGGCAGAAATCTGAGTCGCCTTGTATGCAGTCACGGACACCTTCCTTCTCTTCCTGACAGCTTTTGCAGAGGAAGCTTTTTTGTATAGCCCATCATCGATGAAATAGGTCAAAAGGACCTTTAGAAATGGCAATCATCCCTCTTGGTTCACAGGAAGTCCGGTGCCCGTATGTTATACTTCATTTCGGAAACTAAGGTGGAAATTTATTCCCTTTAATATCGCTGTGCGCAGGGACCCAGTAAAGTGCTGCCCAGGAGCAGTTTGGGTGTTCTTACTGTGGCAAAGACCTCGGCATGGATTACAATGAGATGAGGCAGTAATTCGGTACGACTGTTTTGCCTACAGATGCTTTGAGCCAAGTACAGCTCCCACCCCTTTTCAATTTTCTAGCCTTCTGTGTAGATTGTAATGCACCTACCACAGTCCAAAACCTACTCCCGTTGCTCCACGAAGTATATTCTATGTTCTGCCCAGGGAAGTGTACAAGCACCCTCCGCCGTTGAAACGTCCCCTTTGCGTTCCAATTTATATCGTCGCGTGGCCGTATTCAGTTGATTTCTCCAGCTATAAGAAATGGCACAGCTACCAGATCTAGAAGCAGGTAGCATAGGTCCTTGAACTTCTGGTATATGCCAAAGGGGCGGCTGGTAACACTGTGGACTTATTCAGTTTATGTGAGGTCCACACGGACTGGCCAGTTCGACCTTACCTAACATAAACGGCGCTATTTTATGGGGTATTATAACAGACCATTAAGTTGTCTTAGTGAGTTTCTCTTGCGGAGATATCTAGCCCTCATATTTATATTTATCAACGGCTTCATAAGAAATTAGCGTTGTGTACTTAAGCTCCGAGCATCTTAGCTTTGCTAGAAACCTCGTGCATGTGCGTCTTGGAATGTCTCTCCAATCTGCGTATTTTTGGAGCGCTTTGTTCGGATGGGTTCGCAGCTTTGTTGTTACTGGTGACCATATTGGACAATCAAAGTTTAAAATCGGGATATGCAGTACTTTCTAAGTTGCCAACAACAGCGCATTGTCTGTTTAGAAATAGCTTTCACGTGAAAACTAGACTAAGGAATAGTTTCAGTGAGCATAGGACGTAGGTTTGGTTAGGTTAGAGTGCGAGCACCAGTCCCATTGTGATACCACGTGGATCTCATATAGCTCTTAGCGAATTTTTAAATATTTATAAACTTCAAAACTTTGTTTGGATTTTATATGGTATTAACAAAATTAACTGTCGAAAAACCGTCGGCGGCAACAAAGTTCGCATGACGGCTAGCGGGTTAATATTTGACAAAAGGTTAGAGGTTAGTACTAGGTTAAATTATAATCTTATTCTCTTTGTTGTTTTTACTCACCAATAATACGCATCAAATTATCCTCAAATATGTAGGAATCCTCAAAGCTGTTATTCGTTAACACTTCCGTCTTCATTTTAAGCATATTTCCTTTCTTTTAATTTAATGCATTCAGTTTTTTATTGCAAGGAACACGCCACACGTCAGAAAAATGTTAAAAAAAACTCATGCAAATATGCGTTGCAGGCGTGAAAAGCTAGCAAATCTTACGATAAATCTATGACGATATTTAAAAAATTTTTTTTGTTGTTGTTTAAAAATTTGTATGTTTTACATATGCTTGTTTTTGTTTTTGTCGACGTTTTCTTTTTACTTTTTGCAACATACACAGCTCACTCGTGAAGTAAACACAAATATTTAATATTTACTAAAATTAAAATACAATATTTTTTTCCCCTTGACAGTCACTTTTGACTTGGAGACTGGCTATTAAGTAGATAAGTAAGTAGATAAGTTTAAGTTTGTGAGTATATACATATATACATAGCTATAGTATTTATATATATATGTATATTTATGTATACACATTACATCGCATGCTATTGGCGTTTTTTAAATTTGATGCGATTCTTGTATAGACTCCCTTGTACAAAAAAAAATAATAATAAATAAATAAAATCGCACCTTAATGATTTTTGCGTGTGCGAGTCTTGAAAGCGCTGCCGCACATGCGTTATCTGCACGCAGTGTTGTAAAGTATTTATTATTGTTGCTTTCCAAGCAAATTTTTTTAAATCAATTTTTAAGTGAAGTGATTTATTTATTGCTATTTATATTTATCTTTTAATAGTTTTTTTGTGTATTTTTTTCTAAATTTTAAATATTTTTTCAAATTTTAACGTTTCTTTAAAATTTCAATTTTGTTTTCAAAACTCAAGTCTTTCAAAATTATGTTCAATTAAAATTTATTTCTATCCTAAAATACTAAATTTATTTTTTATACATTTTTTTTATTATTTTTTGTATTTTCAAACAGTTGTATTTATAGTTGTTGCTGTTCAAAGAAAATCGTTTTGAGTTTTTTCAACGTTTAAGTAGTATAATTTATGTATGTAATTAGCGAGACTTGCTCATATTGCTTTATGCCATGGTTTTGTTATTGATATTAGAGAAAAATTTTGCAAAGGTTACAAACTACTACATTACTAGGACATTGCTTTTACTTAAAATTTTTTTTTAATTTTTTACTTTTTTTAACACAAAATTTTTCAAAATCTTAAATATTTTTTTAAAATCTTAGATATATTTCCAATAGTTGATGCTTCTTATAAATATTTTAGGTTTTATGAAATTGGGTTCAATTAGAATATATTTCAATTCTTAAAATTTAAAATTTTTTGCTTCAAGATTTTAATTTTTTTCAAAATTGTTTTCAAAACTTAAAGTTTTTCTCAATTTTATTTTTTTTAGAATAAACGAAGCCCCTCAGAACATTTTCTTAGTTTGAATTTTGTAATATTTTACAGTTTCAGCTGGTTTTGAAATTGTAGAATTTTAACATTTTACAACTTTTAAGTCGAATTGATATTTAATTTTTTTTTATTTTTAAGGTTTTCAAATATATATAAAATACATTTTTTTATTTTATTTGAATTTTTAAATTTTGCATCGCTGGTTACGTTCACGCAGTGTTGTCAAAGATTTATTATTGTTGCTTTTTAAACAAAATTTTTTTGAGTATTTTAAAACATTTAAGTAAAGTAATTTATTTACTCTTATTATTTTTTAAGTATTTCTTTAAGCTTTTAACTTTTTGATAAGAATTTTTTTAAAATCTTAAATATTTTTTCAAAATCTAAAATTTTTTTTCTAAAATCTTAAATATTTTTCCAAAATTTGATTTTTCCTATAAATATTTTAAGTATTTTAAAATTATGTTCAATTAGAACTTATTTAAATTTGAAAATTTTATATTTTTTTTTAATTTAAACTTTCTCTCAAAACTTTAAAATTTTCTCAAACCTTTTTTATAGAATGTATCCAGTCTTTTATAAACACGTTCTTAGCTTGATTTCTTTTTTATATTTCAAAATTTTAGCTGTTTTTGAACCTGCTAAATTTTTAACACACACGTTTAAGTAAAAATAGTTGATATAATGGGTTCTTTTTTAGTTCTCAAATGTAACTAAAATTAATTTTTTATTATTGATATTAGAGACAAATTACAAAAACAATTGTATAAAGCAATATGAGCATATCTCGCTAATTAAATACCGATAATAATATTGGATTTTTTTAAATTTACTTAAATTTTTAAAATTTCAAAATTTATTTTTTTTTGTTTTTGATTTTAGCATAGAACCCGCAACTTAATTAGTGGGTAAAATGTTGTTTTCTTATGTCGTTCTAAAATTATTAAGTTTTGATTTATAAAAAAAGACATAAAATATTTGATTTTAAAATTTTTCAGTTTTTAAATTTTTTTTTACTTAAAGTTAATATTTAAATTTTAGATGTTGTACATAGTTAACTAATCAAGTACTATTTCTTTTTCAACTTCACCAATTTTTAAATTAAAATTTTTTAATTGTTTGTTTTAATATCTAAAATTTTTGAAAGTCTGTGAAATAATTTTTTTTTAAATTTAAGTAAATTGATATATCCAATACTTCTCTTTCGCGTTTCAATGCTCTAACTTTTGTTTGTTTTAAAAAAGATTTTTTTGTTTTATTTTCGAAGCATAAATTTAAAATTTATTTTTTACTTGCTCCTTTGAAATTTATATCGATTCGTCTCATAAAAAGGGTTTGCGTTAGCGAAATCGTGTTTAAAGGGCACCTAAATATTTTAAAGCCATCGATCGTGAACAACTTTTTTTCGTTTTAAATTTTTTCTTTGCATATTTTGTTTTATTTTGACGGTTGTTCATTTGATATTCAAAATTGAAAAAATAAACTACGGTTTTTGAGGTTGCGTATTTGCCATGACGTAGCAAATGCATAGCCGTATAATTTTTTGGCGCTTTGTGTAAAAATATTACACCAGTTTGTAAATGTAATGATGCTAGGCCATTTGCACAAAATCCTGAACTCCCTTATGGTTTTTGATCCAGCATATTTGCCATGATGTAAGAAATACACAGCCGTATAATTTTTTGGCGTTTTGCGTAAAAATACTACACCATTTTTCAAATACAATGATGCTACTAGACCATTTGCACAAAGTCCTGAACTCCTCTAATGAGTTTCAATGCACTCAAAATTCAATAAAAGAGTAATAGTAATAAACTGAGAATACTGCGCTAATTATGTCATTTGATTAAAAAGTCCAACAATTTTCTTTGGCGCACACTCGCATACGCACTTAACAAAATGCTGCAGGGATGCACTTGAAATGTTCGCGTTTCCGTTTACATATACATATATGTATATGAGTGTATTATAAATTCTAACTATCACTCTTTATCAGGATAATATCCATTCATGTTATTAGTTCTCACTTTATTTATCACGATCACCAACAGCAATCTTCTTGGACGATCAAAATCGGTATGTCAACAGTTATCAAACAATTGTAGTAGTCGACTAATCAGCACTGTTCAAGCGTTGTACGTTCTTAGCTAGCTAAGGTGGGCCTAAAACATACTACGAGCATGTGTGTGAGCACAACACCGCAACGCACAAATAAAACCCGACTAAAGCAATAATGTTCTATACTCAGACTAAAACGTTTTAGTAATGCTAATGATAGTCTTAGCGAAATTGTTAAGGAAAACTGTGATTACGAGTGTCATATGTACACACATATGTATACTGAAACTGAAACACACATACATACATAATTATAATCACTTATATATTGGTTGTTCCAAACGTGCGCTTATTCGTTGTGGCAAATATTGACGCTAAAAAAAAATTGATCGTCATTGTCCGAGCTGAGGCCGGCCGGCTAAACGCTGCTGTTCTATGTAGAAGAAGTGCACAGTGTATGGTATTAAGCTTTTCATTTATTAAAATTCTTGATTGCAATTAAAATAGTTTTATTTTGCTTTTAAAATTTTAAAATAAGAATTTGCTACTAAATTGTTTAAATTTGACGTAGTTTTTCTACCACAAATTCTTGTATGTTTTTTATTATTAAACGGTTTTATTTAGGTTGACTTGACAGGCTGCACGGCCAACGCGAATTTTGTTATTAAAATTTAAGTTACCTCCCGATAAGCTACAAGCTTGAAACTAGGAATATAGTTTAGAACCCGATGACAATGCAATAATAAGAAAAAAATCGCCGCTAGGTGGCGCAAGGATCGAGATATTCACAAAAAACGTATTTGTGGTCCGATTACGCTCGTATTTGAAACACATAATACATACAAGAATAGAAAGCGACCTATGAAAAAAATCACCGTTAGGGGCGGAAGGATCGAGATATTCACAAAAATGTATTTGTCGTCCGATTTCGCTCGTATTTGGAACACATAATACATACAAGAATAGAAAGCGACCTATGAAAAAAAATTGCCGCTAGGTGGCGCATGGATCGAGATATTCACAAAAATCGTATTTGTGGTCCGATTTACACACATTTGACACAGAAATAGAAACCGCTTTAGTAAAAAAAAATTCACGCTAGGTGTCGCAAAAATTGAGATATTCAAAAAACTCGTACTTTTCTGTCCGCTTTGGCTCTTTGAACTAATATTATATGCAGTCCGGTAGAAGTGACATCAAAATACTTTGGAGCACATAAATTCAAATTTTGCTAGTGAAATTTCAGTATAAAAATTCTAGTCCCGTTAGAAGAGACGTCAAAATGCTTTGGAGCACATAAGTTCAATTTTGCTAGTTAAGTTTCAGTATAATAAAATAAATAAAAAAAATGTTTAAGTTAAACGGTTTTATTGAAAGCAATACTTACATTAAGTAGTAATAATACTAAAAGATAGAAAATAAAATAATTAAACACAATTTTTTAAATTAAAGGGTGGTATTGAAAACAATACTTACATTAAGTAGTAATAATACTAAAAGATAGAAAATAATTAGATAGGTCCTAGGTACTAGTCATCACACTCCTCATCAATCTAGGGCGTTGATCAGGCAATTAAATAAAAGCGTGGGCGCGTGAAATTTCTAAAAATGTGAGGCGTAGCATAACCTGATTAAGGTTCATGTTACGGGCA